>CATIWQ010120500.1:0-22332 GCA_949673415.1 Euphorbia schlechtendalii | reverse complement strand
AACCGGACCGAACCGAAATATTTAGGTTCGGTCCGGACCGAACCGAATTCTATTCGGTTCGGTATTTGGTTCCTAAAATTTTGATTATTTGGTTCTTGGTTTATTTGGTTCGGTTCGGTTCTTGGACCGAACCGACCAATGCTCACCCCTAATAAGCACAATCATATTTTTGGAAAAAAATTCAAGGGACTATTTCGGAAAACAGTGAAATCACGAGGTAGATTTTTTAAGTTTATCCTTTTTTTAATTAAAACGTGATTGATAACTTAAACAATCATGATAAAATGAATAATTTCTAAAAATTACTTGTATTTTGATGAATAAGTCTAAAATAATAATATTAATCTATAGGAATGTTAAATTTATTGAAATATCTTCTAGAACATTATAATTTTTGTGGAAAAAGATTTATTTCATTGATTTGCAAATTTTGAAATTATAAACACTTTTTTACAAAAAAATTTTTTTTGCAAAACAATCAAGTCAAAAGGCATATTTTTAAAGTTTACCCTTTATTTTATGTGTAATTTTAGTTCAATATACTATTATTCTATTTGTGGTTGATGTCTTAGCCTAGTGATAGATAATGATTTTGTGATTCTAGAGATCACAGGTTCGAATCACATCCGGGACGAGATGAGCATTTTCTTTTGTAATTTAATAATATAAGCGCATTTGCGCAAAAAAAAATTTTTAAAAATTGTTATTCTATTTTGAGTTGTTGTCAGACCCAGTCCTGACAATATATGGGTTGTGGGTAAAATAATGTAGAAATTAATAAAACTGAGTTCTTAGTAAAAAAGAGTATAAAAAATTTAATGCACTGGGAGACTAGGATTTAATCTTAAGATCTTTCACTTCATTATCAAGTGACATACTAATTCATCTAACATTGATTAATGTTCATAATTAATTTTTAAACATTAACTACTGAAACTTCAGACAATAAAATTTTTTTGAACCCTTTCCAGTTATGATCCTGGACGGTTGCACCCTGCTCAGTGCCGGCCTTGGTTGTAGCGAGGATGTTTCTCGTAGATTATGCTTATTAATATTTGCTTTAGAAATAAGTTAAAAAAAACCCCTTGAAGTCAAAACTACTATGTATTACTTTTATTTTTCGAACTTAAAAATTAAAATTAAGTCATGAAAAACGCTTCATTATACTCTTTATAAGTTATAACTTCTTAAAGGAGGATCCAAAGAATAAAAAAGATCCCTTAATATAAGATACTTGACTTATGCTTGAGTTTGTAAATCAACTTAACTAAAATCTAAATTTTAAAATTACTCAAACTTTATTTTTTGAGATAAATTGTTGAAATCTAGAATTATGTCATGTTTTTTTCGATTTCTAAAAGTTGAATTGATGTGGAATGAACTGCAACAAATTATATTGAATTTATTTCAATGTTAATTTATAATTACGTATATCTGAACTGAATTGATTTGAACATTTGTTGTTCAAGAGAACATTGTTTATAATCCTACAGAAGTTTGTATATTAATAAAAAAAATGTTGTCCACAGAATGTTTTAATCCTACTAAAGTTTGTATATTAATTGATTAAAACTATATCTTTTAGGCGGTTTTACCTAAATTGAGCTTTGATATTTTGGTCGTATCTGTCCAGCAAACTACAATACATTATGTAACTAGAAAAGTTTGAATTAATGTATTCCTGGTAAATAGTATAGTATATTCCAATAATAGTTTTGATATATATAGGTATAAATAGATAATTGATTAAAATTTAACTTTACATTATCTTGTTTATTTTCTCTTTCTTATATGATGTGATACATTAAATATTCCATATAATCTATTTGATATTTCATATGTAGACAATCAAATAGAATGCCAACGTATCAAAATTAATTAATATTTTAATATTGAACATTGAAACACTTTATTTAATTGGAAATTAAGTGTTTTTTTATTATTTAATTACACAATTCTAAATGAAATAGATAATTCAAAGTGATCATTCTTTAAAAGATATTGTCTATTTTTAAAACCATTGACATGCCATCAATTTGAGTTTCTATTTCACATGCCACATTAGACCTATTCGCGGGCCAGGCTACTTGCCTGGCCCAAGCCTGCTTCAACGGGCCACGCTTAGACACTCGTTTTTTAAAAAAGCTCGGTTCGAGCCTGTCAAAGCCCGAAGATTTATGGGCCGGGCTTGGTTTTTATATAAATACCCAACGGCCCGAGACCGACTTGACGAATAATTTTATTTATTTATTATATATGTATAGATTAAATTTATAATTATTTTAAGATTTTAAATTTTATTCTATTAAATTTATATACTTGATTATAACAAATGTTACTAATTATTAAAGATTTTAAGTAAACAATGTAATGATATTAAAAAATTTAAGCATATTTTGACTTATTTTATTTTTTTCTATTTAATTTAATAAAAATATTTATAATAAAAAACATATTTATGGGTTTGAGCCGGGTTTGAGAATGACCTTATAAGCTCAACCCAAGCCCGCCTTGAGCTCGAAGTTCTAAAGAATGTGGGCTTGGGCTAGACTTGAGTTAACATTTTTAGTAAAAAGCCAGCCAAGCCCGACTTGCTCGACTAACAGGTCTATGCAACATTATCTTATAGTCCATAAGATACTATAATACTTGTCATTTTAAACTTTTTTCTCTTGTTTCTTTTACTTATCATTTTGGAACATCAATGCTACTTCTAATAATGTTTTCCTAATTTACTCATGTATTAATTAGGATCGAAGAGAAATTAAGTGTAAATAAAATTATAAGTTGGTAATTAATTAAAAGAGAATAAATTAATAAAGTAAATGGGATAAATTAGTCCTTTTAATAATGCATTACATGTCTTATTGATTTTGATGAAAATTCTAAAATAACTAGTATTAGGAAACGGGAAGAGTATAACTAGAGTACACGTATGTTTGCTGTATTTTATGATGACCTAATTAAAGAGCATTTAGTAATTGAAAAAAAAAACTATGTTCTAATACCATCTCCAACCCCACTTTAAAAGTAAGGTTGGATTCCTAGCCCCAATTTTAGGGTTAACAGTGCAATTTCATACGTTGCAACTTTAAATATTATTATATTATATATTCTTTATTTTTGACTTTTTATTTTATTTGTTTATTTTTTTCTTTTATTTTGATTAGTTGATGTTTGTTTTAAGTTGGGTAAAAAAGAATAAAAGAATAATATTTTATATTTGAAGGGTAATAGAAAATAAATACTGTAACAATTTTAAATTATAAAATTTGAAATGAAAAAGAGTATGATAATTCCAATAATGCATCTCTATAAACAATAGTTGGTATAGTACACAAACATGTTCTGTTTTTTTTCAATGTGATAAACACACAAATGTAAATGTTTTGAAATATTTCAGTAAAATAATATTTTGAAATATTTCAGTAAAACAATGTTATGCTACGTTTTCTTTCTTGTAGAGATTGGAGAACGGGATATTTTTTTTGATAACAGAGAACGGGATGTTACAACACGAAAACGTGCAAGGCACGTGAGAAGAGGGGGATTTAGGGTTAAGGGCTTTATAAATAGGCTGAAGTCGTAACAGCTTCTTCATCAATGAGCGGCAGCTGCAGCTTTCTAGGGTTTTTACTTCTTCCTTCTGGTTCGAATTCTCTTTAATGGCGTCATATACTGATTACCGGCCTTGCAATTTCAACTATGAGCGCTGTGTATGAGCTGACGCTATATCTCCTTTTCCGTTTCTGCTATTTTTTCTTTTATCAGGAGTAAGTTTCTCCATTCTCCGCAGATCTGGATATATTTTTGTTTCTTTGTTTTGAACAAATTAAGATCTGTTGATCTTTAAAAATTTGAAAGAGAAGATGGAGGTGATGACTATTTCCCCAAATGATCGAAGCTGAATAAACTGAGCGATTTTTCTCATTAGAGATATCAAGCCAATGTTCTGATCCATCTTCTCTAGTTTTTAATTTTTTTAATCGGTCGGTTACTAATGAGGCGGATTTGATTAATATTCTTAGGTGAAATAACTTAAGCGATTTTTCTGTTGGTCTTTGAGATGTTTTACTGATTAATCACTTGTGGAAGTGATGATCATTTCCCCAGATGATCGAAGGTGAACATACTGAGCGATTTTTTCTCTTTTTGAGAATTTATTAAGCCGGAGATCTGATCCATCTAAGTATTCTTGTTTTTATAATGACAATAACGATCTAAGTCTTACAAACCATTGAAGTGATTTGTGAGCAAGTTTTAATTTCAAAAGAAAGGAATTTACAGGAAAATAAATGGATATAAATGTATTAGTTTTAATGTAATTTTGTTTGGAGGAACGGATGGTTTCCAAAGTAAATTAGAATTGAAAATTCACCACAGATTTTAGCCAATATTTTGTTTGCCAACATACGAAACATCTTGTTCATCACATTTTGAACTTTTGAATAATATATATTAACTTTGTTTACTCCACGATTATTAACTTTGTTTACTCTGGATGAAACTATAATTCTAATTTAATTAGTTGAATTATAAATTAGTAAGTAGACTTGACTACTTCGACCTATTTCCAATATTTTCATTTACATTTGGTTCAATAATTGGGTTGTAATGAAATTGTAGTCCCGTACCCCTTCTGCCATTGATTAAAAAAATAATGTCCTCTGCCGCATTATTTTTTTTACAAAATTAATGGATTTGATTAATACCTCTCGGGGATAGTGGTTGAGATATATGTTTTGGACTATAAATAGTTAGTATGATAAATAATTAATGAGTTGATAAATGAATTAATGTGTTCATATTCAATATTTTCTAGAGATGAACCCGCCAAAATTAAACCTAAATGGTTAAATAAAACCTAAATAGCTTAACACAAAAAAACTATCCACAATTCAGCTCAACCAAAATGCACCCTGAAAGTGAAAATTAATAAAATTCTCATTCTTTTGAAAATATGGAATTTCTTTTCTCATTCTGAAAATAGATGAAAATGAAGGAAGAGAGGAGATTCAAAACATGTGAAGGAGAAGGGTTCATTTTGTTGAGGCGGAGGGCGGAGGATATGATGAAATTATTTGAGGCGCGGTGATTGCTTTTTCAAGAGTTTCCATTGTTATATTCACTGATTTCCAGGAGGTTATTAGGGTTTTGTAGCGAAGAATTGCGATGAGGCAGTGCCGAATAATTGGTTGATATGGGCAACTCCAAATCCAATTCAAAATGGGAATGGAGTGTGATTTGAAGCTCAAACTTTGCTACATATCCCATTTCAACATTTCATACTAGAGCAAAGGGAAAAAATGGAGGATGATTTTGGGTTAGAGATTGGTCTAAGGATTAGATTCTTTCATTATCCATAATTTTCTTTTACTTTTGTCTAACAATTCCTACAAGCGGAAGAAATATCAAATCTTGACACCTCACTTACCATGTCAGCATTGGGGTACAAGTTATACAATTTTACCAACTTTGTAGTGCAAAATGTTACTTGAAAGGTTGGGATGACACAACTTTTTATGCCAACTTGGTGATGCAAAGAGGGGTTGAGGGGAAGAGATTGTAAAGGTTTTAACTCTAAACCAACAAAGAGATTTCTCGAAAGAAATCTAATTTAAAAGATTTTTAAGTGTTTACAAGTTGAGCTTAACAGGTTCTATAAATTCAAAAGAGTTAGAAGAGAAAAGATAAATTTCAAATTTGATTAATTGATAAAAATGTCTATTTTTCAATATACAATAGATTGACTATTTATAGGTTTAGCATTCATAATCAACTAATCTCCAAATGAGAGAAAAAGTAAATAATTTCAATAAGAGAACAAGATTTGATGTGATGATACTTGAGATTTGATGAGTAGCAAATCAAATTTATTTAATATTACATCAAATTTATGATTTGATAACACATAAGATTTGATGAGTGTCAAATTTAAAATATAACTTGACATTACATATAACAATATAATAATAAATTCAATACTTAACAATAATAATGATAGTACATACTAAGTATTAATGACAATATATAAATATATAATATATAAATACTAAATGAGAGGATTCAGGTTAGATGTTCGCATCATTCACTCTCTCTTAAAAAATAACTTGATCTCAAATTATAATCCACGCACGAAAGTCTTCATAAACTTTCAAGGAATTTGATCTTTTACTTAAACTAGGGATGATGGCAAGCCATCCCTCAACATAACCATCAATTGAGTTCAAGATTGAATAGCTTCCATCCCCTTCTTGTACTCCTCAACATCTCTTACATAAAATCGTCAAAATTTATGTCTGTCATTTCCAACATGCATAAATCCTTTCCACCAACATATCCACCATTTTCAAGGGCTCTATCAAATACTTCTTCACCAAGGTTCTTGCGCTTTTCATCATGTCATTTCTCTTCTAGACACCTCAAATTTGTTATTTGTTGGAAGATAGTGAAGTGACGGTGAGTGAACACTCGCCTAAACTTTAGTTGGTGGTAGTTGTTGTGATGGTTGCGGTGATGATGGTAGTTGAGGTTGTGACTGCTTTGATAGTGATGGTGGTAGTTGTTTTGGTGGTGGTGGAAGTGAAGAAATGAGACTTTCTTCTTGTCATTGAGGTGGCTCTGGCGATGGTTGCGCTAAAGGATCGTAATTTTCCTCTTCACCTCCTTTTTTGAGTTCAACCTCAAGATTTGAAGTATCTCGTCAAATTTATTCTTCATCTCTTCCATAAGTGTTTTAAAAGGCGTTAGTCATTAATTGGATGACTAGAGCCTACGAGGACCTGGGCGAGGATTATTCGGGGCCTAGGCAAGGACTAGTAACAAACACATAAATTTTTATATGATAAAATAAAAAATCTATATCAACACTTTTCCGTGCTTTGACGACACAATTCTGAGCTTTGACAACGCTATTCCGAGCTTTGGCAACTTTTATCTAGGTTTTAGCAACGGTTTTCATCTTAACCGTCTAGGAACGTCAGATTATATAAAATCGTAGCGATGTTTCAAACATTCCCCTCTAGGCGGCCAATTCTTTTGAAACAGAGCTTCCATTCCACTCCTTGTTTGTTGCCTAAAGTGTGTCATTTGCATCTATAATGACTCCATTCTGTGTGCCAGCTTCTCCATTTTATAGGTTAGATCGTGACCAAAAGAAATTTCGAATTAGGAAACGATCGGCTTTAATACCAATTGATGCAAAGAGGGTTGAGGGAAAAAATTGTAAAGGTTTTAACCATAAACCAATAAAGAGATTTCTCGATCGAAATCTAACTCAAAAGAGTTTTAGATGTTTACAAGCCGAACTTGACGGATTCTCACTCTAAGATAAGCTTTAAACTCAAAAGAGTTAAAAGAGAAGATAAACTTCAATTCTGATTAGTTAATAAAGGATTATAGATTTGAATATGCAATACAATAATTACTTATGCAATACAAATGTCAAATTAAATCAATGACTTTGACATTACAACAATGACTATCGTAATATAGTCAACACCTAACAATAATAGCAACAATACATGCTAAGTATATACTAAGTATGGTAATGACAATACATAAATATATAATTTAAATATTAAATTGGAAGATCCAAATTAGACGTCCAAATCACTTAAGCATCAATTGATGCATTAGGCCAAACACTGACTATTGAGTCTAAGATAAATTCAGTTTATCGAACTTGTGTTTGATTCTAATTTAGTTTATGTTCAGCTTTGCAAGAATGATAAAAATTCAGATAAGCTTGATTTTTTGTTTACAATCTTTTATGAAGCTCAAATTTTTTCGATCTCAGCTAACTTGTCAAGCATACGTTTTTGTTTCTTAGTTACTTCTTGACATGCCATTGATTTAATAAGTTCATGAACGTGAACTTTTTACGATCAAAGAATCTCTTGAATAAATTTCTTATTTGACATCTCATGACAAATAAAAAGGACTTTTACAGTTTCAAGTACACAAATATGCACATTGGTTTATACATTATAAAAAAATAACTTTAATAAATGCATGTATACAAAAGTTACTCCATCTAAACTGAATTTTCTCACATAATAACCCCAACTTTAGTGCAATGTTTGAAGACGCTAAGAAAATGTGAAATTCCAAAAAAACAAGAAAGTCGGAGTTGAAATCAAACTTTAGTAGCATCAACATCGATTGATTTGTTGTCATGAGGATGGATCTCTGCATTTTATGCAGTAAACACGAGATCCAAGATGTTCGACTTTAAGCCCTTCAGCTTCACAACCACTGAAGAACAAAGATTCGTCCTCTTTTCTGATTCTGCGTCTCCAACTCATTAAAAACGCTGGCTTTGGCAACTCCGAGAAGTTTCCTGCAGGATTCAGGTAACAAATATAAGCAAAATCCTTCGTTATTTTTCCTGCAGAGATTGAAGATCATATTACCGTCATTTTTTGCATTGCTAGGTTTGTATGACTTGAGGAGAAATGAAAGAGATTTTATCAGATTTCCGTACTGTTTCACATCTGAAAAAGATGAGCGTAGCAAGTGGACATGTATATTATTATCACGTGTTAATGTCAAAAGAAGAAACAAAAAATGCATAACTACCATTGATCGCGATGAAATGTATTTCTTGAAAGACAGGAAGATAAATTGATGCATATCAATCATGTAATATGTGTGAGTTAATTGACAACTTCCTACAGTTTCATTTGTTAGCCAAAACACATGGAATAATCATATGGCACTCTTCCTTGTAGAAAAAACAGTAGGATAAAACACGAGGAAGGAAAACATGTGCTAGATAAATGACCATGTATTTCATTCAGATCAAAATCTATTGCCTAAGGAGTTGTCTACATTTAGCATCCACAATATATTTGACCGCTTAATTTGATTCACAAGATATTTGTACAAAAGTGGCATTTGATAAAACTTAGTACTTTACACAAATCAGTCAAAGGACCACTTTGGAATTACTTTCCCAGACTGCTTTTCCAAAAAGCTCCATTTTCAAGTTTGTACATGTTGTTGTCCTGAAAAGCTCTTGAAATCAATAGCAAACAGTTTCCGACTAATTAGTATTAAGAGTCAAAATAATTTGTTTAATGCCAAAATATGTTGTTCTATTACAAGTTTGTAAGTGGAATTTTTTGTGACAACAACTTTGACAGCAATCCCAAAGAGACCCTAAAACAGCGAAAAACGTTGTGCATGGCGGATGTCAGTTTCAACTGACTTGCCATCAAAATGTCAAATGAAAGGACCAAATTGACAAAGATTTTATGTTGAGGAAAATAATACCAAAGGAACCAGTTGAAGAGCATGATTCACTCTACATCCATATTACAATCTATAATCTAGAGACCAATGGTCAAGCTCTCGCTTTAATAAATCATCAAACACTCCTGCAAGAGTTGCTTGCATCAGAGTCGCTGAGATTTAATGGAACAACTACTGACGTAAAGACAGCAAAAGGAAAATCGATCCTAAAACGCAACCAAATTTAGAGCCAAGAAATCTAGCCAAGCATGTTCCTCAAATATGCTTAAAAGTTTTGGAGGATCAACATTCCCCTACCTTTTACCCTTTTTCCTACTCTCAAAACAAATACCAACGTTGAAACTAATAATCACAATTCCATGTCTTCATTTCAACTTAACCAAAGTTAATAACTTGTGGAAGTCATAGATAACATCTTAAGGCTATAACTTGATGGATGCTTTGGCCCCTACTTCTTCTCCAATAGTAGTTTTTTCCCATTTCGGCCTAACTCATCCATTTTAAAAGTACTATATTGAGTAAAAAATTAGGTCGAAGTACCCAGAATTTATAACTAAATAACATATCCGGCCAAAAACCTAATTTCAGCTAAACTGTGCATTGGTACAAGTTCAAAACTAATAGCAAAATCTTACACAGTAGGATGTCACTAGCAATAATCAGGTCCCAATCAGGATCACCAGTTGGAAAGGTATCACCCCAAGAATCTGAAAACATTGAGAAATTATTGTTTACAGTTGTTTCATAAAGAAAATACATAGGAATTAAAGAAGAAAGAAAGGACACGCAAAAACAAAGCTCAAGCGGTATGAGACTCTTTCAACAAAAATAAGAGAAAAACCAAGGGCATACGTTGTTCACAGTCTTATATCAAATACTCGATTATCCATTGCAATTCTATTCACGGTTTTATATTTATTTCATTGTTCCAGAAAGGAAGTATCGTGTGGAAATAAAATACCAGCATACAAAATAAAGGCAGCAACTACACTGAAATTTTAGTCAAATGTAGTTGTAATATGTCAAGGCAACTCACGTTTTATGTGGGGAAGGACAGGTGTGATTCCATTTGCTTTGCAGTTTTGAGCTATATTTTCTTCAATTTCCTCATCATTATAGTCCGATGTAGTAATATCAAGATTGAATGATTTGTGAAGAAAAATAGCCAAAGCTCCTGTTCCGCTACCATTGAATAAAAATACTTCACATCAGCCTTCAGCAGCAATAAAAGGGCAGACTCAAATTTAAGCAGTTTCATCAATTTGGCTCTGATACTTAAATTTTGGCACATTTGGCCCCATATACTTTTTAACTTTTCAAAAAATTTGACATTGATAAAAAAAATATAAACTCCTGAAAGGTAGTAACATCTGCAGTTTCGCACACACTGTTGTACAGTTGTATAAAAGAATTTGACTATGTGCGGCTACACATTATATACTGTTGTTGACCATCAGATAAGGTTAAAATTTATGAAATACCCAAGATCAAAGTGACAAATTATGCAGTACAGGGACTAAAATCTAGCTTTTACCGGAAATATGGGGAAGACTATACAAATAGAACAAGAAAGTGAATTCATCCCTAGCTCAACTTAAGTCAAATATAAGCTAACTCATATGACTCGTTTGGTTGACGGAATAGAATGGAATGGAATAGAATGAGAAATGAATGCAAAAACATCAATTATGATGCATGATTACGACGTCGGAGGGAATAGCTCCTCCTAATTTCCATGAAAATCACGGAATAGCTATTCCATGATTCTCATGAAAACTATGAAGAGTTATTCCTTCCGACGTCGGACTCATGTACTATTATCATATACATTTGACGTTTTTGCATTCATTTCCTATTCTATTCCGCCAACCAAACGAGAGACCATAGTGTTAAGAAGAAGAGAAAGTAATAATAGTAATACCTTCCCAATTCAATACAACGGCGTCCTTGTACTAGTGACCTATGCTCAATTAACCACTCTGCAAACGCAAATGTCCCCGGCCAAAGTAAATTAGCATTCAATTGATGAAAACAAAATTCTCTAATAACCAGCTCCTGCAATGAAATCATTAAAATATTACTTAATCTGAGACAATGGTTTCTGAAAAATAAACCCCACACTGCACTATTCCATCCGCAGTAATACTAATATAAACAGATGATAATTCTTCATTTAACAACAAGAACAAATTTACAGAAAATTAAGCTCGATAATATTATTGCCCCAAAAATATAAAAAATATCTAGCAGGGAGTTGCAATTACCATTCCAGGGAAGCTGTGGCTCCTCTCTGTATAACTCTGTTGAGTATCCTTAATTTCGCCCTCTGAATACCAAAAAAAAAGAGAAAATTAATAAGAAAAAACTAAAAAAATTATTTTGAAAATAGTTGAAAACTAAAAGGCAATGAGTACCAGTAGAGGAGGCATCTTCGCCGTCGGCGAAGAGTTGAGACGGCGAGAAAAGAGCTATGTCCATTGTGTAGAAAGAAGCAGACGATGCAGACTGGAAATATATTTGTGACTTATGTTTTTTTGGCCCATCATCGCTCTCCATCCTAATTTTTTAATGGCGCAAATATAAAGCCCATACTAATTGACATATAAAAATCGTTTATTTTTTTATAATTTTTTTTCAAATTTTTATTATGAAACATATATTTTTAACAAAGTATTAATACTCGGTTTTCAAAACTAAAACTAACAGCATCTTATATTTTACTTGGATAACTTCAGGTTCAAACCAAATTTATGATTGGGAAATTGTTATGAATGTCCTGTTTTGGATAAAGTATTTACATTTTTATACTCTAATTAATTCTTTGCATTGTATAATTTTTTGTAAATTTAGTTTTTCCTTTGTATGTTCTATATAAATGGTTTCGGCCTTCACTATCACTATTTTCTCCGAACCAGTTCCCTACCACTTGAACAGTTGGAAAAAAAGGTTTCAAAAAAATATATCACAATAGATGACGTTTCGAAGATAAAAATTGGACGAATAAAAAACTCCAAAGCGACATGTCAAAAAAATATGATTTGAGAGATATGACAAATTAAGATAAGAAATTGAAAAAATCAACAATAAGCATATACAACAAGAACGTATGATTGTAAATTTGAATCTTAATTAAGTCAAAAAAATTAAGGACCAAAACTTACAACGATACAAATCATAATTTAAACACATGTTTAATATCATCCCCTTATAATTAATTTATGTCAGGAAATTCTCATACCCAGGTCTACTAATAAGCTACTTTGGCAAATGAAAACTTTTAAATTGCACGTCGTGTTAGTGCACATAGCCCCTAGTTTTCCCAACAAATAACAATACCAAAAGATAAATGCAGATTATATTAGGAAAAAAATATTATCATAAAATACACTTACATCTTGAACTAAATGAAAGTTGACCGGTAAATTTATCTCCTAGAATACTATCACAATCATATGTATACGCAAAAATCTGACTTGAACTTAGAACTAGAAACATTAAATGAAAAAACGGAGAAAATATGTTGGAAATTTTGTCTGTAAATGCGATAAAACTCAGATTTATGTTCAAGTTCTTAAGATAACAAGTGGCTTCGAGTGCAACAAGAAAGAATTGCACGGAGAGGTATGACATTACCTATGTTTTAATATGTTTAATAGAGAAAAAAAACCATACTAACTATATAATTATTGTAATTAAGTTCATGTTTTCTTGGACTACACTCTAGTTTTAGTTCAGATTAGTTCAACTATGCGTAGTCATAAATTATATTGAAATAAATTTAGTTCAATTTAACTTACTTCAATTTGGCTAACTTTAATTTAGTCTAGTTCAATTTTCAGAAGTTCAAAACAATGGAGCCTATATCAAGTTTTACGAGCACTCCATTGATTGATTGAATTAAAAGCACAATTAATCAACAAAGAAATAAGTTAATTACCTCTTTAACTTTAAACAACAAATAATCAGTCATTGATTCACTGTTAATCAAATCAGTTGTAAGTAATGAACTCAATAAAGAAGGTCGGACATCATATTGAACCCTGAAGTGTGTCCGAAATAAGTGCATGAGTAACCACGTATTTTGACCTCTTAGCACACACAAATAAAGTAGTTTACGTGATAAGTATAAATTTTAGGGACAATTCGTGTGAATTTTTGTGAGTTTTTAAAAGGGAATATTTATTCCTAGAGCAATGTATATTTGATTGTATAGATGTAGTAGACAACTAAATAGATATTGTTTATAATAAATATATTTTAAAATGAAATAGACAATTTACTATGCCTTATCTTATGTTTAGACATTGTCTATTTTTAAGATTATTGTCACATCATAAAAAAATAACTTCTATTTCACATGACACCTGGACTTGGAATTCACACATTGCTTGGAATAATAGAATATCCACTCTATGAGAAAATACTTAGCAAAGAGTACAAAACTAAGAGGAGATGAAAGTAATGAGTGGAGTCAATAAAAGATTTTGATAAGATAACGATGGTATGGCCTCAAATGTTTGCATGGCCTTCAACCATTCACATACAAACAACTCCTTGTGTAACCACTTTCTTTCACAACTTCTCTTTTTCTTTTTTCCTTTATCGTTTTCAAATTTGACACATTTTCTAATTCAAATCCCAAGAATCCACAAATTTGTCACTCATATTTTTCATTCAAGAAATTACAAACTAATAAAAAAATTTCCAAGAATAAGTAGTTGTACATATGAACTCCTTCAATTGTAAAATTAAACCCAGCATTCTATAGTTTTAACATAATATTTAATTGAATGATTAGTGAAACCATTCAAAACTTTAATAAAATTAAACCTAATTGTTCTTTTGGACTCCAAATCCGAAGAATATGTTTAATATAATTATGCATTGTCATTTGTTTATATCGAAATAATTTAGTGCAGTTTAGATAAATTGAGTTTTAAAGAACATGATCATAACACACAACTTAACACTCCATTGTATATTTGATTATTAAGTGTGCTTGTTCTGCCATTCTTTCTTACCATGGCAAGTCTCTTTGAAATAACTCCGATGAGAAGAAAGAATACGGCGTTAAGAGACTCTCGCGGCCCCACCTTAGACACTCTAAGATCCTTTTTTAAACCTGCTCCCATTTCGAGTCAAGAGATAGATAAATAGACACATCCCATTGCTCCTACCTATTATATGGATATACCGAGAAAAATGTACGGTCTAATGAGGTTACTACGACATATCTACTCATGGTTGGGGCAAGCTCTTCTATTCTGGTTCATTCTTTCTCTTGGCTATATGGTTCGTCTGGGGGAGAAATCGAGCTTCAAGAAATAGTGAATGACCTTATCAATACACAAATGTATAACTCCCTGGGAATTTCAATTGCGCTTATATTCATCACTGTAGGAATTAGGTTCAAGCTTTCCCTAGCCACTTCTCATTAATGGACTCCAGACGTATACGAAGAAGTGCGGTTCGTTCGAAAAATTCCTACCTCTCTATTTCTCTCTAAGAGCTTTTGGATTTTTAACGGTCTACAACAGGGAAGTATCTCAAAATCGTCTTATTTTTCATCATCAACCTATTGCAAGACTATGATATCCTCTTAGATTGTGCTTTTTTTCATACATAGCTTTATATTAGCTCTTTTGAAAGACTAAGATATCCTCAAACCGCTCAACTCTTATAAACCAACAAAAGTTGAATTGGGACACCATTTACACACACGTTTGTAATACAAATAATTTAGTAAATGGTGTACCAATTCAACTTTTGTTGATTTATATGAGGTGAGAGGTTTAAGATTCATATTTTAGTAAAGTAGATACCACGCTCGTGTTTAAAAATTAAGTAATTAATCATGACTCAATTTCGTTGAACATATATACATCGAGTTTGAGATTGATTGACACAAAACACTAGTCTCTTTAGTTTTTCTCCCTAGAGTGCCGCTTTTAGGGTTCCCCGTCTTTTCCCTTCGGTTCTTTCATTTTGGGTCTTTTCTCATTATTTTCTGTGCAATCATCATATCGTTATTCACTTTTTTTATTGCTTTTTCCATTCCGTAACTGCTGTTGGTTATTATGGCTAATGAACTAAGCGACAAAACTGCATGTGTGCGTATTGAAGATGATTCTGAATGGGATGATAGTGATGGCCTTATTGTTAATGACACAAAGGCTATTACGCCAGAATCTGCTAAATGTATCTATGTTTTGGCTAGAATAGTTTCAGATAGGCTGATAAAGTCAAGTTACTTCAATCTATTATGGCTGGTGTTTGGCGGCCTGTTAAAGGAAAAAAATTTAAGAAACTTGAAGCTTTCCTCTTCTGCATTCAGTTGTTCCATGAATTAGACATAGAAAGAATTTTGAATGAGGGGCCGTGGTCATTCAAACAAAAGTTAATAGTTGTGAGTCGTTTTGCATTGGGATTGAATCTGAAGAGTTAGTCGATGGGGGAGGTTGAGTTTTGGGTGCAAGTTCATGACCTATAGGAGACTTTTTGAACTGGAAAAATGGCAAGTAACATTGGTAATTACATTGGAAAATTTGTCAAAACTGATCGGAAATCTTTTGACGGATCTTGGAAGGCTTTCCACAGGATTAGAGTCTTAGTTGATGTTAAAAAGCCTCTCAAAGCGAAGTGGAGACTTAAAATCGGGTGGAGAGTAGAATATTTTTAAATTTCAATATGAGAGGCTGCCGAATTTCCATTTTTTCTATGGTATTATTGGACATTCAGACATGTTTTGTGAGGTTAAATTTGATGGTAGTGGTAGACCAGAAAATCTGTAAATTTGATGCCTCATTACGAGCCTCTATGAAAAACTTCTCACATATGCAGGGAGACATATGGATGTAGTAGAAACAAGGCCCTCACCAGAGTGAGGCCTCTCAGGATACAGGCTCAAAACAGCAACCCGATATTACTGTCGGTTAGTTGGGTAGTGAAGGGGCAGCAACATGGGGGGAATATTGTGGCGGTTGGCAATGCAATTCAAGGTCTAGCTTCAGAAGGGACGGTTGTGAGGAAGCATGCTCCTTCTTCAACGGGCCATTCCTTTATGGCTCTATTGAACTCGATGGAGAAGGGAGGCGATCTTCCAACTTAGGATATGGTTAGTGGCTTAGAGTTGAAGCATAAGAGGATTGAGAATATCGGCGAATCGACCTCTATGATTTCTATTTTAAATAAGATTTCAAGTGGTCCTTTTTTATCTTTGGAGGTGGGTTCTGTCGAGGAACAGAGCCGCCGTCAGCAATGAGTCTGTTATGTAGGAATTGTTGCAGTTTAGGCCTTATCGCGACAATTCAAGAGCTGAAAAGGGTAGTGGCCAGGTATCGGTCGAATGTCATTTTCCTATCAGAAATTCGTTGTTTTAGAATTCTTATTGAGAATATTCGTAATTAGATGGGTTACGAGGGGAGTTTTGTGGTTTAAGGGATTGGCACGGGAGGTGGTTTGGCTTTTTTGGAATTCCGTTACTCGTATCTCTCTTTTTAGCTATAATGTCTCACATATTGATGTTGTTATTGAATTGAATGGGAAGAAGTGGTGGTTCACGGGAATCTATCAGAATCCTCGTCATCATCTAAGATATCATTCTTGGAATCTTCTTCGGTAATTCGCCTCTTCTCACGATTTACCTTGGATTGTCATGGGGGATTTCAATGAGATCTTGGTGGTTCATGAGAAGTAAGGAGGTGCTCTTCGTCCCCCAAATCAAATAAATCAATTCCAACGCGTGCTATTTGATTATAGCTTGTCAGATATGAGATATATTAGCTATGATTTTACTTGGGAGAGGGTGCAAAATGGGCAGGTTGTGATTCAGGAGAGGTTGGATCGCGGAGTTACAACGAAAGATTGGTTTTCTGAGTTCACGAGTATTCAGTTAGCCATATTATTATAACATCAATTGGTGATGAAGCTTTGTTCCTATGTTTGAGGAGTGGAGTAACTCATAGAGAATACCTTTTTTCAATATAATAATAGCTGGAGTGGGCAAGCGAAATGTCAGGAACTAGTAGTAGCAAAATGAAGAGATGGGGTTCGGCTGGGATTTTTAGCAAGAATCTAGCAGGTCTCGACCTCTCTAAAGGCCTGGGGGGTTCATCACCATGATCAGTTTAACCACGATATTAGGGACAGTCGGTCCGAAATTGAGAGATGCAAATGAAGTTTCAGTACGACTGTGAATGATCGACATTTAGGCCCGAAAGAGAATTAATTCACTCTATAGAGAAAGAGAAATGTATTCGAAGTAGAGGTCTCATGTTAGGTGGCTAAATCAAGGCGATAACAATACTAGATTTTTCCATCGTCACTCTTCGGTAAGGAGAAAATTGAATAGTATTGACTTCTTACTATTGTATTCGGGGGAAGAGTTTGACTGGGACAATGGTCTGCAAGACCATATTGTGGATTTATATCGTAATTTGTTCGCTAGCTCAAATATATTGGAGTTGGATTTTGTCAATCATATTGCGTCTCGTGTCTTAGTGGAGAAAAACACTGCCTTATGTCGCCCCCTTGTGATTGAAAAGGTTAAGGAGGCTATTTTCTCTATGCACCCTGATAAAGCCCCTGGCTCGTAAGGTCTCAATGCAGGTTTCTTTCAAACCTTTTGGCATTTGATTGGTAATGATGTGTTTATGTATATTTCAGATATTTTACTCCATGTTGTTTTGCTTGATGAATTACACTCTACTTGTATAGTCTTAAATCCTAAGATAGAATGCTACACGTAATTCTGACTTCAGGCACATTGCTTTGTGTAGCGTCTTGTATCATATCACTACCAAAATTCTTGCAAATAGATTAAAGTGTATTCTGAATGATGTGGTGTTTGAAAACCAGAGTTCTTTCATCCAAGGCCATCTTATTACCGATAATGTGCTGCTTGCATATGAGGTAGGGCATGCCCTTCATAGAAACAATCTGGTAATGATGGTTTGCTTGCCTTATAGTTAGACATGGCTAAGGCTTATGATCGCATTGAGTGGTCGTACATAAATGCAGTCTTATCCCATATGGGATTCTTGGGTATTTGGATAGGCTGGATGAATATGTGTATATCCTAGGTGCATATTCTTTCTCTTTCAATGGGCGCCGTTTGGGTTTATTTTGCCTCAAAGGGGGCTACGTCAGGGGGATCCCCTCTCTCCCTACATGTCCATCCTGCGTGCTCAGGGTTTATCTACAGCTCTTGCTTCATTAAAGGCCACTAGCCGAATCCATGGGTGTGCTGTGGCTCGGAATGCTCCTCCTATCTCCCACTTGCTTTTTACAGATGACTCCCTTCTTTCTTTAGATCTACTTTGATTGAATGCAGTATATTAAGGACTGTTTGGCGTCATATGAGAGAGCTTCTAGGTAGAAAGTGAATTTTGCAAAGTCATTTATTTTCTTTAGTGCAAATTTGAAGGATGATTATAAGCATCTTATTTTTTATTTCTTCGATGTAATTCAAGCCACTTCAAATTCGATGTATTTGGGAATGCCTATGTTGGTGGGTAGGAGTAAGATTGCTAGTTTCGACTAATTCGGAATAGTATCTAGAAGAGGATTTCTTCTTGGAAGTCTAAGTTTTTGAGTTGGGGTGGGGGAGAGGTCCTTATCAAATCAGTTCTCCAATCTATTCCGCGTACCTAATGTCTTTATTTCGCGTGCCTGTTAATCGGTGTGATTCAATTTATTAGCTCTTAAATTTGTTTTGGTGGGCTTTGAATAACAGTGACCGAAGAGGGATTCATTGACAAAGATGGGAACTCCTTTGTAAACAGAAGAAGTACGGGGGAATGGGCTACCGGGATATTTCTCATTTTAATACGGCTCTCCTTTTTAAACAAATGTGGCGTTTTAAGCTTTTCCCTAACACTTTGGTTGCTAGAGTCTTTAATGCACGTTATTTTCGGGATGGGGATGTTTTATTAATTACCCTCTCTGACTCTCCTAGCTATGTGTGGTGCAGCATTTTTTTATTTATGCAATTCTTCTGTAATTTTATTTGATGGCGAATTGGGAATGGGGAAAATATTCTGATATCTCAAGTGGCGTGGGTAAACCACAAAGAAAGAGTTGTTTTGAGTGGAAGAGGGAGCTATGATTTAAGCGGCATGTACGTTTCTGATTTTATCGCTGACAAAACGTGGATTGAACCAACAGTGCATGAATTCTTTGAAGATGGAGAGGCTAACCTGATCTTGCAAACTCCTTTACCGTTGCACCCGAGAGCTGATTCGGGATTTCATGGTCGTTTGAAGCCCATGGGAACTACACGGTTCTGTCTACTTATCGTGCTATCATGGTGATTCGGAAATTCGCAACTCTCGTAGACCCAGCATGCTGGAAATACATTTGGGCACTTAAAATCCCCTCGAAAATTCAGATTTTTGTTTGGCGCTTGTTGAATGGCATTTTACCTTGCCGATCTTCACTTGTCACCCGTCATTACGTTAATGATACATGTTGTCAAACTAGTTTTCAGGGTGCTGAGACTCCAGCCCATGTTTTCTTCATGTGCTCTTTTGCCCGTCGTGTTTGGAATGCTCTTGATGAAACTTGTGTTTGGCCGGTTAGTGCTAACGCTCATTCTATTTTGCTCAACTAGTTTCGTAGAAAATCAGTCTGTTTTGTGCAAGGGCTTGCTGTTTGCTTTGGGCAATTTGGTCGGCGAGGAACAAAAGGGTGTTTCAACACGTCTACTCTCATTCGATGGCAATGATTCGTTACGGGAACGTCATGGCAGCAGCTCTTTCCTCTGAGGCCAACCTGAACTAGTGGCAGAATGATGGCAGCATGCCAATCTTGCCAGCAAGCTCGGCAGATTTGCAGCAGCATCAGACAGGTTTGGGGAGCAGCTTGGAAGCTTCTGGCTAGTGGGACCAGCATCACTTTCCATATTTGAAGTGCAACATTGATGCGGCTGTGTTCAATGGGGGTAGCTCCTGTACCTTTGGCTTTGTTGTGCATAATTCTACTAGTTTGCTCGTGGCTGCCAAATGAGATATTTTGTTGAGCCACATTTCAGTTCTTGAAGCTGAAGCTTTATCCGTAAGAAAGGCCTTATCTTGGTTGAAGTCTAGAGGCTATTCGCATATTGTTTTGGAGACGGATAATCAATTTATGCGTAGCTTGCTTTTTGACAACGCTTCGATTTACTCTTATGTCACTTCTATTGTGGAGAATTGTAAAATTTTGGCTCAATCTTTCGTGTCATGTTTTTTCAATCGGGTAAAACGTGATTTGAATCTTGTTGCTCATTCCATTACTAGGAATGTCTTTTTAAATAAGGTAACGGGGACTTGGATTGACGTTCCTCCCACTTGTGTTCCCATTTGTTTTCATCCTAATTAAAGTCTCTCTTTTTTTAAAAAAAAAAAGAAAAAAAAAAAGAAAACACTGGTCTCTTTAGAAAGAGGTGGTTATTCAATTAACCTCTTTCCTTTTACAAACAAAATCTTGTGCTAGTAGATATCCAATATATAAAATGGGTCGAATCCCGTTAGTGTTTGAAAATATTAGTAATTATAATAAATGGAAAAAGTTATACATCAATAATTGTACCAATTTCTTGAAATAGAAATATATAATTGAATTATAACGAAGAATTCTGTGCTGTAAATTTATAATAGGCATTGGGCAGAATTAAAATGATGATAACTGTGAAAAGTGAATGTTTACGTATTAAAGTGCATCATGATAATTGTTAGACATTTTATTTTTAAGCAATTCATAATTAAGAGATTGATTATCCACTAACCACCAATTGGTGCACAATTTCTGTTCTATTTTTATTCCCCAAATGAAATTGAGTGTTGATAATTAAATTGATTTTGGATTCAAAGTCAATTTACCAATTATAAACGTGATCATAATCTGTAGTTTTGACCATGTCGCTTAAAATGATATATACCATAATTTGATTTGTACATTTTTTTCTGTTAGTCTTACCAGGCATAATAATTTTCAGTTATATCTAAATTTCCATTAATAAATATTTATTTAAATTATAAATATCATTTAAATCATATCAATAATAATATTTATATTAAGCTAAACACATAAAGACTCTCTTGAACTTTGCAGTTTTTATTAGATATCATTATGAATTTTCAATAGTGTTAATTTTTCCCTTGAATTTGCCATCCCTAAACGCCATGTGTTAGATTCTGGTTAATTGTCATTAGTCTTATTCTTCTTTCCAACAGAAGCTGACATATGATGTTAAGGGGGCAAAATAATGCCTTCATGCCATCCTCATAGGACTAATTGGAATTTTTAAACATTTAGGATAACATCCAGCAATAGTTGTCAAATTTAGAAGGTGTCAATGCATTCGACCTATATATTATTATGTTAAGATATCATTGATGAATTATAATATTAAATTAAAAAAATAGGTATAAGTAGTTGTTAAACATTACTCCCTCCGATTTCTAATATTTGTTGTTTTAGACTTTTTACTCTGATTCCTAATACTTATCATTTTAAAATATCAATGTATTTTTTAACAAGATTTTCCTAATATACCCTTGCATTAATTAGGAAAGAGATTAAATGTAGATTAACTTAAAAGTTGGTAATTAAGAAGAGAGAGAATTTTGTTATAAAGTAAAAGTGATTAAATAGTCATTTGGAAAAAAATCCTCTATCCCCAAATGATGTCTCCATGCCTGTCCCCCAATCAAAAATCGTCACGTGTAAATTTTTATTATATTTTAATTAAAAAAGTAGGAGAGAGTAATTAATAATTATTAAAATATAATAAAAGTTGACACGTGGTGATTTTTTATTGGGGGACAGGCATGGGGACACCATTTGGGGATCATCTGATTTTTTTCCTATTTTTCTATGTAGTTCAAAAGGAACATTTTACCATTTTCTTCTATATAAATTTGTTCATTCAGAACGAAACCAAATTGATGCAATTTTAAGGGGTGTTTCTCCAAACTTATGACTTGTGACTTATAACTTAAAAGTGTTTTTTTAACTTTTAAGGAGTTTAAAAATAAGTAGTTAAGTGTTTCTGTAAAACGATTTTTAAGTCATTAAAAATGTTTCTCAAAATTGAATTTT
>CATIWQ010120499.1:0-21694 GCA_949673415.1 Euphorbia schlechtendalii | reverse complement strand
AATAAAATATTTTTGGATTTTAGTTGGGAGGATTAGAATGAAGAATGGATAGATATATGTATGGAAGACTAGAGATTCTAAATATATAGAGTTTTCCTACGAAATAAGTATAGCAAAGAAAACATGCAAGTTCAACAAAGTTATTATGTTCATTAGACTAATTTAGCATAATCAGTTCTAGACACTCAGATGTTCGGTGATTCACCACTGGGCAACACATGAATGACTTTTCTAAATCAAGTGCAAACGATGATTATATAAACCTGGACAACAATATTACTATGCTTAGTACGGGTCGCTCTCATATAGCCACATTTAGCAAGTTACCATTCCAAAAATGTTCGCTAACTAAACAGGGTTAAAACCACAGATCTCATGATTATACAATCTCGTTAACAATGAAACTACTCTTAAAGTTAACTCAAAGGCATATAACTTGATTAATATAAAAGACTCAACACGAAATACACATCATGACACATAGACATGTCATAAACTTTGAAATAAAAAGTATAAGTAGAAAGCAAAGTAAAGTTGTAAGGTATGCAAGTGAAAGCTAAAGTTGATCAAACCATATCCACTCTTTAATGGGAGTCGTCAATTCTCGTAATTCCTCCGTTTGCTTTGAATTCAATCTCGGCCCGTACAGAACCTCCTCTAGGATGCTATTCTTTGTGAATATCGAACAAACGAATGTTGAAGAATGAAAACTTTTATTGATAAGTGATTTGTAAGTACACTTATACAACAATCACTCGAATATGTAGAGAAATCTAGTGATCGAAATAAGGATTCGAATCACTTAAACATTTTCTCGCTAACACTTATGAACATAGCGAAAAATAAATAATTTCACTCTCTATCTACGTAGACACTATATCTCTCACTTTTCTAATTCTAATGCCACACCATGCACGAAATTTGTAAGGTTTGGATCCCTATTTATAGAGTTTGAAGGGTTGCATCTATCCAAACGAAGAGTTATGTCCATTGGCAAAAGATTGCCTCACTTCATTGTGATTGGTTGAGAAGCTTTAATCTTATCCATAATGGATAGGCATCTATTCATGATTAGTTGACTTCTGATAAGTGTTTTTTCGTTGGAAGTTGATGGTTGTTGATCATTCTTATCTGGCGATTGGTAGTTAAGAAAATTTGACCACAAAACTGTCCAAGTCATGATCACAATATACAAGTCGGACCCTGAATCTTTGTATGATAATTTTCTATTTCTGAAGTGTATCAAGTCGCGATCATGAATTGTTATCGTGACTGTGAATTGTGTTTTTCTTCAAAATTCTTCTTGTAACTTCACCTATCTTCGACAGTTTTGATCCTAAGCCAAATCTTTAAGTTCCACGCATCTTTTCGCACCTTTTTTACTCTTTTTACATAAAATTCCACTTTAGATCATTTTACTCCCAAGATTTACCTAGTATCTGCATTTGCACCAAAAACAACTACATACCACGTGAAATCTTTTATATGAAGTATAAAAATGACTTAAACTATAGTGTTTAATGTGTAAAATTATATTGATTATAAGTGTAATTATACATTTATCACGGTTACACAAATCACTCTAAGTTATAATTACGGTCCCATGATTACCCTAAGGTCCATTTAATTATGGATTAACCATATGCTTGCTCCCCAAGCACATTTTTCTCTATAAATTGGACCTTTACCTCTCATTTTCACCCACACTTGCAAATTTCTCTCTCTCTCTCTCTCTCTAAAAGCTAAGCAAAATCTTCTCTCCTTCTCTATAGAAATGGCTTCTCCAATGCAATCAACTCCCTCAATCGCTACCAAAGCCACTCCCTCTACCACTCTAAAGACCAGTATTCACCATAAAAACACTACCAAATGCGTACACGAAAAAGTAACTACTCCGATCGTTGTGAGTTCTAGTGGCACCACAGCGTCTACTCCCACTCACGTTAGCCCTCTCACTACTATCTTCTCGGAGAAAATCCATGGGGATGAGGAGACTACAAAGTCGTAGGGGAACCAAGAAGACTCGTCGGTAGTAGAGTCCAAGAATAAGATCTCCATCCTTAAAGACGGTGAAGATGAGGAACACACTCCTACGCCTCCTCTAGTCCCAACCAAGAGAAAACCTCACACAATGAGTGACAAGGCTCCAAGGAGCAAGAAGGCCAAGATGGCATAGGAAAAAACTCATGTCTCCTCCAAAGGTAAGGTGTTCAACACCTTTGACAAGCCAGGTCCCCGTGGCATTTTCAACCGCTACAAGGTAGTAATGCCTACATCATCCAAATCTGTATACACCGAGACTATGGAGAGTCTTAGTATATAGGAGCAGGTTCTCATTGCCTTCATAATGATTTGTTAGCTCCCACTGCTCTTCCTCCCATTCCCAAAGTACCAAGAGCCAGTGTGGGAGTTCTATTCTTCATTTGCCTTCAAGTAGAATTACAGGAGCTACAACGAACCTAACGTCATCAAATTCTGCCTCCACGGGAAGAATTTCTCTTGGAGTCTCAACGACTTCAATAAAGCCCTAAAAGTCATGAAGCCATCAAAGGATATGTGCGACACTCCCCCTCTAGATTTTGAAGCCATAGAGATTTACTTTTCTCTGTGTAATAATGACCCTAGGGTAACCTCTTAGAAGTTTGGAGACTCCAAAGCCTTCTACGTCCATGAGCCTCATTTTCGCTACTGTTATAAGATCCTCACCTTTAACTTTTCTAGATGCCATAAGAACTTTGTTACCATCAACGAGAAGCAGCTCAACATC
The DNA here is from genome assembly GCA_949673415.1 of Euphorbia schlechtendalii. Taxonomy (NCBI): domain Eukaryota; kingdom Viridiplantae; phylum Streptophyta; class Magnoliopsida; order Malpighiales; family Euphorbiaceae; genus Euphorbia; species Euphorbia schlechtendalii. The sequence continues at coordinate 18,927 of CATIWQ010120499.1, read as the reverse complement.
TTTTGGAGCATAGTGACTGATAAGAAGCTCTACCTAGGTGCTTGGTTGGCTAAGCAGATCCAGTTCCCTTAGAAGAGGGAGAATTCCTCCTATTTTTGGTGTAGTAATCTCGGTGATAGCACATGGGATGGATCACGTTGATTTTTTCAAGCTACACTCCACTTCCCGAAACCACTCTACTCAATATGGAGAACTTGGAGACCATGTTAATGGTGGAGAATTACAATGGGACCAAGCAGATGCATCCCCTAGCTATCCAAAGACTAGAACCCCCATTCTCGTTGATCCAATAGTTGACAAGGAGACTCCCATAGTAGCAGCAGTAGAATAACCAACCCTCGCTGCATACATTGAGCTGCTTGAGAAGTTTAGTGTTCTCGAGAAGCAATACCGGGACCTGTTCAACAACTCCTTGTAGAGAATGAAGACCTTAAGACTCAATGTGATGCCATGGAATTTAATATGAAGACTCTCTATGATCATCTCCAACTCAAGCCTTTCAAGCATCAAGCTTGTTAGCGAGACAATGAGTAGGTCTTTGTTAAATCATCCACTCCATAGGGACAGTAACAGTTTCATTTTCCCTTTTTCTTTTTTCCTTTTCTTTTTATTTTTCTTTTCTTTCTTTTTATTTTCTTTTTTTATATATTTGCATTAGGGGCAATGCAAATTTAAGTGTGGGGAGGGGAATATATCTTTTTAATTTGCTTCTTTCCTTTTATAATCTTTCTTCTTTTCTTTTTGATCTATTTATGTTTTCAATTTTTAGTACTTAGTCTTTTTATGTTGAATTCTTTCATTTTTCAATCTCAATGTAAAAAAAATTATTTTCAGCATGTATATGAAGATCAAATGAAAAAAAAAATTAGTCTTTCAATTTCAGTGCTCTCTCTTTGATTTCCACAATAACCTACTTTGTACTCTAATTTGTTAAAAATAAATGAGGGAACATAAAGAAGAGAGATACCTTCGTAATGACTCATTAAACAGGTAATGACTGAGTTAACTAACCATACTAAGCATCGATGGCTATTTTTAAGGAAAGCTTGTTCCAGTGACTGATTTCCAAAAGTCACTTTTTAAGATTTAAGTCCCGATGAATGCCTTAGAGACTTAATTTTTATCCTTTGCATTTAAGTTTGGTTTATTTCAGCAATGTCTTTGTACCTTTGGACCTTCACTAAGACCTTAAGCTATTCTTTTTAATAAACTTGGTGGTTTAATTATTTGCTTTATTTTTTTGTTTTGTTTGAGTCTTAAGAGAATTAGCATTGTTCAGTTAGCAACCAGGTGATGACTCTTTCATAGGTGCGCTTTTAGAAGGAAGAGCTTAACTTCATAACTAGGTGAAGTCTCTTTCATAGGACCAAAGGAGAAAGAGCATTGTTTGTCTAGTAACTAGGTAATGACTGTTCCATAGGATTTATTCCCGCAAAAAAAATTCAAAATTCAAAAAAATAGAAAAAGAAAAAATTTTGAAAAAATAGAAAAGTTAGAAAAAGAAAAAATATAATCTCTTTATTTTTGCTGTGTTTAGAGACCCCACCAAGCGAAGAGACCAACTAAGAAGGTAACTGTGAAGTTTTCCTTTTGACACTTGATATCTCTAATAAATTTAACCAAGTAATTCTTGGGTTTTCGAGCAAGGTCTTTATACTTTCTTAAGGATAATTCTTTTATTGGACTCTTAGTGCTTGATAAGGAACTCTGTCATGATCAGGGTGAAAGATCTTAGTCTCTTTGTGAAAATGTTTAGGGTCCTTTTGTAGTTCTCATTCTCTTTCCTTCCTAATCTTTGTATTCATACTTGAGGATAAACAAGGAATAAGTGTGGGGAGATTTGATAGATTGTAAATCCAATATGTTTTTATACTTCATTTCACATCTTTATGAGCATGATTTAGTCTTTATGGGCTTTGTTACTACTTTTTTCTATCATTTTTAGGGTTTTTAAGTGATTTAGATGAAAGTTTGTCAAACAGCCAAAAATAGCATTTCACGAGACCCGGTACGTCCATCGAGAGAAGTAGTCAATCCTGGCGACTTCCGCACATTCTAGAATCTTCTAGAACTCAAAAACATGTCCAGGTGGAAGATAAGAGCACAAAAGTCAATGGATAATCACCAGCCTAGGCAAAATCTATCTTTAAGGAGTTTTCATTTAAAGAAGAGTTGTTCCCCTTTACAAACTCTATCTTGAAGAAAGGATAAAACTCTATCATTTATCCCCAAGTAGAAGACTAAAGGATAAGGCAAAAAGAAGAGCAAGTGTGATCAAAGACAAAGATTAAGGAGCAATGGATTGGACCATTTGGCTATAAATATAGGCCAAGACAAGAGAGAGTTCAATTTTTTATAGTTTAGTTTAATCAAAGTTCAAGTCCATATTAGTTTAGAGTTAGAATTACTTATGTTCTTAGTTTTCAAAATCCTCTAAGACTTAATTTTATTTGCTTTTGATTTAATTCAATTGTTTAACCTTCCAAAAGTTTTTAGTTCAAGTTTATTTTAAGTTGCAATTTGCTTTCATAAGCTCTTTTACTTTTTATGCAATTTCTACATTCAAGTCTTTTTATTTTTTTGTTATCTTTGAATTCAATCATGTCTAGCTAAATTCTCAGTGACTTGATCAAGTAAGGGTCAAGACCATGTTTGATTCATGTGAGGACTTAAACCTGAACAAAACAATCTGCAAGGTTACTTTTTTGTTGGTCTCGGTACCTATTATTATTGAATTCTCATCTCTCTGTGGTCAAATCAACCGCAAGGTAAGTCTTGGTGATTTATTGTTATCTTTAACTTTTGCATCTGTAATTGCACCTAAATTTGTCATCACGAGACTGGAGATGTCCGTTAAGAATTCTACTACCTATCGGTTAGGGTTTAGGCTTTTCTAGCATTCATTGCTAATTTTTGGCAAGCTCTCTAGCACGAAGTCGAGAGTCACAATGAGTAAGAAGGTGACTGAGGCGTGAATCAAAATCCCCACATGTAGTAAGGAAGGGTTGCAACGTTGTATAGTACGGAGCGCTAGTGTAAGTAAACTTAAGTCTTAGTGCAATTTATCCCTTGTCTAGCGATTATTATGATACATGGTTTTCCCTAATTGGTTGAGTCAGTCTTTTTGATATTTGTTTATTCTTTATTTTCTCTTTACTTCCAATTTTCAATCCCCAACGATTTCATGAAGAACAATCTAGTCACTTTAGTCATTCTAATTTAGAATTACTCAATTAATATCGTTCCCTATGGATTCGACCCCTGTTACCACTTACTACAAGTTATTCTTTCTATGCAAGGATTATATTTAGTGGTTTCGACACCCATCACCTTTTAAAACCGAAAACCACTCATTTTTTATAGATATGACCTAGAAAATCCAAAGTCTGTTAACTAGCCTGATACTAGTCCAACCGGTCAAACTGATTTCGTGATCGGGCCGATACCGTTCTAGCGGTTGACACACCAGACTGGTACCGACCTTGCACTACTACGTGCAAGGCCGGTTCTAGCTATTTTTCAACCCTAACTTCTTTTTTTACACCTTAATTTTTTACCATGTTTCCTTTTTTAACCACCCTATATAAACTCCAAAATTAGGGTTTTAGAGGGGATTTTTCTTTTTCAACTTGGGGGAGTGTTTCCAGAGAGAGAAATGTGAGTTTCTTGAGTTGTTGGGGAAAAAATTTGGGAAAGTATCACATCTCTTTACTTTCCTTGATTTTTTCTTTGAAATCCTCTTACTTTTTTGGGACTTTGAGGGGTTAGAGACTAAAATCTAACCTTGTGATCCTTTTCCTTCTATAAAATCATCTTTCTTCCATTATTTTCTTCTAAAAATCAATGAGAAATCAACTAAAAAAAGCTTAGAGGATCTTATTTTTAGCATTTCTAGCTCCCAAACTTGTGGATTCATGTCGAAGGGGTAAGATTCTAGAAACTCTTAGCATGATTTGCTGTTTATTTTTATGTTTTTGGGTTGTTTTGTGTCTGTTCCTAGGTCTCGTCCAATACACGTCCCTATGGGATCGGTAATGGCATGACCGAGAGGATGATACCAACTTAGCATCGGTACCGAACCATCATCTAGGAATAGCCCCTTCTCCTCTAGAGGGGTTATTCTTGGTTGACAATACCGGTACCACCAAGCCAGGCCAGTACTAACCTCACCATGAGGCCAGTCTTGACAGTCCAGGGGGTAATGGTCTTGTCCCAAGGCAGATTCCCTGTTTTTTCATTTTTTTTTACCTAGATTTTTCTTTTTGCATCGTTTTAGGCGACCCCCATGATAGGAAACACTTTTTCCTTGATAATCTATCCAACTTATGCCATGTATTCATTAATAATAATAAAATTTGATAAATAATCGAGTCTAAACCATTATTTTCTAAATAAAAGAGCGTGGGAAACTCGAATTCCCTTTTAAAATCGCAATTCACCAATCACCCTAATCTAATTTATGTATACTAATTAAGTCTTGTCTTGTATACTAACTATCTCATGATGTTGTAACATATTCTCGTGCTAACATTTGTAGATGTAGATAGATTTAGATTAGATGTATGTTAGGTTTTATTTCCCTTCAGGCATCGTAATTGTAAACCAAATTGTATTTGTAGATCAAATGTATTTAGGATCATTTGTATCTTCGATTATGTTTTATTATTTATACCTCCCCTTTTAGGTTAGACGCCCTTTTATATGTTCTTTATTTCCTTTATTTTTTCATTTATCACTTTTCGCATGTGGATGTTGTAACTACTAACTATAACTCGAAAATGACTAAATTAACCATTGAAATATCGTAAAGGTGGTGACGTGAATGTAATTATAACTCAAATAACGATGAAGTACGTAACTTATCCGAACCTGAATCTTTGTACAATGGTGCGGTTTAGGCTTAACGAATCTAGGTTGTACCTAATTTCCTGGAAGAGGTGATCCGGGTGACGACTCTATAACATAAGCTAGAGGTTTAGGCCTTGTGTCTTCCAAAACTTCTTTTCCTGATACATTGTTTAAAACCCCCACGTCCCATCTCACGGGGTCAGTGCCTCTTAGCATCCGCGCGAGAAAATGTTGTCCACTCATACTTGTACAAGTAGAAGACTAATTAATTCATCAAGTAAATATAATTATAAATGGAAGTCATTTAGCTACAAAGGGGAGTTAATTTAGTAGAGATTTAGTGAGTGGCTAAAGCAAGTAGATTTGTGTAGAAAGGAATTGGCCACTTGCTTTTCTCTAATTTTTTTCTTCTTTCCATTTTTTGTTTTGGTTATTGTTTACCATTGTTTGAAAAGATGATGTCTTTTAATAAATATGCACAATACAAATTATAAAAGAACAATTGGAAGATTATGATCCTTAATCACCATGTTGTATCAAGAATTGTATTTATTTTCTGCTTTTTTGTGCTAATTTGGGTTGAAATAGTGACTTGTTTACTAGATTGTGTTTTTGTTATTCTGATCTTATAAGGTATTTATGTCATGATTTTTATATGGAAGATCATCTTCTACTAGGTGTAAAATCTTTATGTTATGATTTTCATATTGCAAACTAGTTTTATTATATAATCCCATAGTTCTCAATATTTTGGAAACTCTACAATGGTCATGAACACGAGGTGTTTGCTGAAACGTGAATTGAAACAAAGGCCTTATACCACGCTTATACCGGGTATAAGGCCTTCATGTCATGGTTTTATTATGAGAGAAATAATTGATTGACATGTTTTTAATGATTTTAAAGTTATTATTGAGAACATGGACAATAGGTTTTTGTTGAAATGCTTGTGAATAATGAACTGAAACAAAGGTCTCATACTACTCTTATATTGAGTATAGGGCTTTCATGTCATAGTTTTATTATGAGAAAACGAGTACCGTTGATATTATAAAGGAGCAATAGATTATATATCAGTAATTTTATATTGACACTAATTAATTGAATCTTGTTTTCATCTTGTAGTGAAGATCTAACTACCAAAAGATGAATGGTGAAGATTGTAAGGTGTAAATGAGTGTCAAACAAGCTGGTGTCAATATAGAATTACTTTATATATAAATACATTATATCATTCTTATACTAGGTATAAGACCGATATAAGAGCTCTTATACCAGATGTAAGACGAAAACATAAAAAGCATAAATATGAAAGACTTATTTCAATACGAAAACAAAAATAACAAAAAATTGTATATAAAAGCATAAATAAAATTTAAAAATAAAAATAAAATTAATTTTTCGTATATTTGATTGTATTTTCGTACATTGAAAACAGGATGAGCGAACCAGACGTACCACATGTCACTTAACCTGTGTATTGGTGAAATTGCAGCGTATCCATTTTGAACAATTACTCGACACGAAACCGGAAGAAGTTGCCACGCGCCTTTTAAACCTTTTGTCTAACCTTTTCCGGTTTCCTCTTTTACAAGTTTCCACTTTGAGCAGCAGCAAGCATGGACGAAGAGTTCTCAATGGATGATCCAGCTCCTTTACTCAAATCTGCTTCTGATTTTGCCTACTATCCTGGTTTCCACTTGCGCCCTTCTCTATTCTATCATTCTTTAACCTCTCCTACTTCGATTCCTTATACCATTCATATGCTGTCTGTTCACTGATTTTCAGGTGTTCAAAATGACGCCGTTTGCAAGGAATTCCTTGATCGTTTTCCTCTTCCTCTCATTATCAGGTTGTATTTCTACTTCAATTCGTTCCTACCGCCTTTGTCTTTTTGTTTCTCTCGTTTCTATGTGTATAAAAGGTGGTTTTCTCCTGGAATTTGGTGCTAGGATGTTTATGCTCAGTATTAATTCATGAAGGTATTAATTTAGTGATTGTCATGCATTTTAATGGTGGAATTTACATATTCGAGTTGGATTTGATTTTGGGCTTGAAAATATCTTTTCTCTAATAATATGATTTTCGCTTGCAGTGCTTTACAAACGAAATCAAATGTGCCTGGTTTAGAGAATACTTTGGTTTTTTGTCTAGAAAGAATCTTTAAGACAAAATATGGTGCATCTTTCATTCCGCAGTATATGGTATGCTTACTTTTCCTGCTTGTCAGCAAACTGTTTCTATTTATGTGTTATGAAAATGCAAAGAAGGGTTTTATGGGATTCAGGTTGTGGAATCTTTTTATTCTCATTATACTCTGTGAGTCTAAATTTTTTTTCTTCAGAATTTTGTGCAACTTGGTTTGAAGGCAGATTCCCAAGCAGTGCAACATTTAGCTTGCACAACGGTACTTACTGACACTGATCCTTTCGTCTTTCCTTTCATTCTGTTTTCTCCTATATGTTTCTGAAAGAAAGTTTGTCATTTCAAATAACCTTGTCATAATCTTTTCTTCTTAATCCAACTACGTGTGTGGTTCTTTTGTGCAATGTTTTGAAAATGTGTTGTTCAGCGTAGCATAAATTATATCTGCAACACTACACTCGAAGCTTTCTGCTAGAGTTAATCAATTAGAAAGGGGATAAATTATTGTCTTCTTTTATTTATAAGTTTTGGCTAGGTGCTTAGTTTGTCAACTGGAAATAGGTGCAAGTTTTAAAAGGTCTGGGGACAATTTTAGAATTACTCTTACGATAAAGGGATTAAGATGATAGAAGGTAGAACTTTAGTGCAAATTGGAAATTTCTGGACAATTTTGAAGTTCCAAGAAGTCAGTCAAGTGCCATGTTTTGCTGTGTAGAGTTTTCATATTGTATGCTTAGAAGTTTTTTCAAATAGCTACGCTAAGTTGCATTAAAATGTCAATGTATAGACATGATTTTCTTAGTTATAAATAGCATATTTTGAGTTTGGTCGACCTCATGTGAGCTATTTAGATGCTTTCAAATTCAAGTTATATCATTGCATATGGCCAACCTTTTAATTCGTTTTCGATATACTCAGGTTACTTGTCTTTTGGAGAATGTGAAAGATAAAATCATATCTCCTGCACAGCTCATAATTGACAATAATATATACCCTCTTCTTCTTGATTGTCTCATTATTGGGTAAGGAGTTCTTGTCCTTGACTTCCAGTTGTTCTCATTCTCCAATCATTCGAATAAATTATTATATGTACTTAAGTAAGGGATCGGGAAAGATTTGATTTGTATAAGTTATCACCAAATATACTGAACTTGAGAAAATTCTTTACTAGGAGTAAATATGCTGGCCATCCTGATCTCTGATGGATAAATTTCCTCATGAGTTGTCAATATTATTGGGCTGTTTTATACTGTTATATTTTCCTTCTATAGTTTGTTAGTTATCAACGGGCTGCAGCCTTAGGATTTTTACTTCTGAATCCAAGTATCATAACCTATGTAGTGTGTAGAAATCATTTACTTGCCTCTGTTTTTAACCTCAAATTCTGTGTAGTTAGTCCCTCTGTTTTACTAAATACTTGATCTTTGCCATAACATGATTAATTATTATTGATTGGTAAATTAGTTTGATGGAGCCAGAAATAATTGAAAGGCTTGGGGAAAGAAAGGATTCCTATAACAGTCGGTTACCAACTTTTATTCTATTTTTGTCTAAACTGAATTTTGATCTGTTCTCATTTCGGAAGAAAATTCCTATCACCAAATAGCAAGGAGACAATTTACAAAAGCATTTCTAACGTCATCCAAATTTTAAGTCGAGCCTGTATCAAACTTGACAGTCTACAAGACTACTTGTAAATGACTCACAGAAGCTAATACCTATGAGGGCTATGTTATGATACTGTTAGCATTTATTTTTAGAATTTCTCAGTATTTCCCCTTGTTAAATTATAAAGATGATTTTTCAAGCAGTGTGGAAGTTGTATTTAATCTTCAAGTATATTTTGTGTATGTTGCTGACTGTCAAATCTTTATTTCCCAACAGTAATGAACAAGTGGCAACTGCATCGATGGAAGCGATTAAGAAGTTAGCTAATTTTCCTAAAGGCATTGTATGACTGGCATCGGCTTTTATTCATTGTAAAATATGTCCTGTTTATTGCACAATTTGTTGAGCTTTTTCTTATATTTGCTGTCTGAATTGGAATTTGAATAGGAACTCATCTTCCCAGCAAATAATGAAGATGCTACAGACCTTAGGAATATATCAGCTCGGTGCTCATCTCTGGTATGGTACCTAGTTATTCTGCCGGTTAATTTGAGCAGCTTCTTAGAAGTTGATTTTTTTCTGCTGCCAACCATTACATCTTTATCTAATCAAATGAATACCTTCAGGGGCATGTTCGCGTTTTATCATTGATAGTGAAGCTATTCTCTGTTTCTGCCAATGTGGCATCAGCCGTTCACAACTCAAATCTACTAAGTTTATTGGAGGCAGAATTCAGCAAAACAGATGATACACTAGTGACTTTAAGTATTTTGGAGCTCTTATATGAGGTTTTTTGTTTCTTTAACTGCTGCTTAAAAAGTTATTCTGCTTTATTTGTCTACTAACTGTGTTGGATGATGAAAATATATAATGAAAATAAACTGATATTCTGATTGAGATATAAACTGTAATGAGTTTTAAATAGCTTTTGATGGTATTTTTGTGGCAATCACTAAATGCTTGTTAAGCATGTAGATTCTCATAATTTATACGTCAGATCTTCGTTGAAACCTATTATCAAAGTTGAGATTCCACATATTAGTTCTGTCCAACAACTCAAATCATTGCTTTTGTATGTTCATTCATGTTATACATATTATTTGTATTTAATTGGCCGAAAGCAAGTTATAAGTTAGTCGTAGCCGTGGTTTAGGTAGTATAGAATAGAATGGGTCAATTGAGTTGATATACTAAGTACAGGCATCGTTTGTATGAGACAGTAATGCTAATATAGATGTTGATTTATCTCTTGTGGATACTATGCCCTTACGTAACCATTTACATTTAGGACTTAGGATGCATTTTTCACTAAATGGGAGTTATAGAAGAGGATGTAAGTAATAGTATTGACGCAGGATAGTTGAAATGAAAAGTGCAACACACATTTTATGTGAAGGCATATGCTTATAAAATTGGAAGGAAGATTTTAATCATTTTATATACTGGTGGTGCTTTATTGAAGTGGGTGTTCGGAAGTACAATGTCGTGAAGATGTGTTGTAGAGGTAAGGGTTTGAGTCTTTGAGATGGATGTGTTGGCAAACACAAATGAATAATAGTAGGAATCAATGCATAAAAAATAGGTGGTATTGATTGTAGTTGAAGCAAGGGAAGGAAGCATAAGGTGTATTGTACACTATAATATGGGTCTATGGATGTTCCCTGTGTATTGCTAAAGAAAAATGAAGAAGAAGATCGAAATGAACTAGGAAACTTGTGAAAATGACCTCAGATAATTAGACCTTTTAGACAATGCCTAGGATTCAAAATAAAAGAGAATCTAAGCAATTGACTTTAACCAGTTGGAACTTAGACTGGTGGTTGTTGGTAGTTGTGGTTAAATATGTTTTTTTTTTCAATTATGTGTCTCTTTGGCATATACATTTTTGTTGATTTTACTTTGATGTTCTTTTCACTGTTGTTATTACCTTATGTGATATTTTTTTCCTTTTTATTGAATGTTATGAGCAAATGAAGTTAGCAGAAGTGGAGCATGGTACAGAATTCTTGTCAAGAACCACCCTTATCCAACTTCTTTCTTCTATAATTAGGTAGTTGTTTGAGCATAAATTTTGGTTATATTGATTTCATGCATTGCAAACTTATAGACTTCTCCCCTCCTCTCATTTCCTATATCTTTTCTCTTCTTTTGAAGCAACCCTTCAACGGATGCAATCTTAATATCAAGAGCAATGATGATAACAGGAAGGCTCCTCTCTAAGGAAAACATTTATTTGTTTATCGATGAATCTTGTAAGACTTACTCTCATAGTTTTTCAGTGTCCACTTTCTGAATTTATGAAATGTTTTGTCATTTATCCAGAGTCATTTGTTAGCTGCCATATCTTTTCATAAATGCAACTAGTGAATAAGATGTACTCCTCCCTTTTTTACTAACTGTCGTTTAAGGTTTTTTTGTAATGCCAAGGCCACATTAATTAAGAAAGACAATAAAAATACTCTATGAATTTTGTTCTTTTGAAAGATGATTGGAGACTTCGTTATTTTTTTCATTTTTAATGTGCATTAAATAAGGGAAAATGGGCAAAATATAAATATGTGCATTGGAATTTGGAAATGACACTTATTTTAAAAAAATTTCCAAGACTCTAGAAAGACACTTCTAAAAAAAGGGAGGGAGTATTGAACAATTATTTGTTTCTCCTTTTAATCCTTTATTAAGAACTATTATAATTTAAGGTCCTATTTCCTCTTTTATGTGTTTATTGATTAATCTTGTAAGACTTACTCTTGTAGTTTTTCAGTGGCCACTTATTGGATTCATGAAATGTTTTGTCATTTATCCAGTGTCATTTGTTAGGTTCCTTTTGTTTTCATAAATGCAACTTGTGAATAAGATGTTCAACACAATTATTTGTTTTGCCTTGTATTAAGAACTTTTATAATTGAAGGTCCTATTTTCTCATTGCATGTGCACATGTTTTGAGGAGAAAGGGCCCTTAGTTGATGGCAGGTTTATCTGAATGAGCACTGCTCATTGTTGTATCAGTGTATCTTTTAATCGAAGATTAATTATTAGTTTATAATGCCCCGATGGTAATACATATTCAGGTGTTAAAACTGTTATCTCAGCTATTGAAGGAAGACTTGGATTAGAGAGTCAAGATTTGGATGAATGTGAATGTGCACTTGAAGCATTGGGTCAAATTGCTTTATGTAAGTATTCAGCAATTTGATTACCTCATGACTGATGCATAGGATGGATATGTTTTTCTCTCTTTTATTGATCTTTAATAGTATAGAACGACCATTTGTTGGGCATGATTCGTGAACTAATTCGTGCTGTTTCGCTGGATCTTTTGACACATAGAAAACTTTATATTATGCATAAATTAGTCGAATCCGTTTGCATTTTTTCATATATGATTATTTAGGTGGAAATTAATGGGTTTTACATATTGTTTTTTTCCTTGGTAGGTATTAAGGCTTATTGTTATTGATGAATAACATTAAGTAGTGATGAGATCCAAGTAACTCACACATGTGTGCCATAAATGTTTTTGTCATTTATGTAGAAGTAACTCATCATGGAAAATGGTTAGGGCACTGTCAAAATATGCTAATGTTTGCATAGATTTAGGAAACGTGAATTCTTAATTTCGTTTGATGATTAGAAAATTTGTTAGCTTGGTATATAGAAATTGAGTCCCTACCAGTAACACCATTTCCACATGTCAATAGCCTCACTTCTTTTTATTATTTACAAAAAATGGTTATTGTTCTGCTCTGAAGAAATTTATGGTGGTCTGCCTTATATCAAATTCACATTTGCATTCATGTCTATTCATATTAAGTGTTTGAAAATATTTTAATTCCCTCGGACAATGATCAGGATTACTTTTAGCCTTATTTTGTATATAATGAACCATCATTCAAAGGAAATCATATTCATATTCCAATATTCAGGTTTTGGTCCTTCAGTTGTAGTTTGTTGTTCTATTGAGGAAATTGAGTTCATAGTGTAGTGTCTTCTGGACCTAACCATCTTGTACACATAATTTTTCCTCAAGTTCCTGCAGACAGCCTATGGTTACTAATCTTCTATATTGTGTTTGTTATATGTAACCTATTTGCGTAAGTGTGCATCTTCCTTTGATGTTTTTGTAGCTGGAACTGTCAATGTAATTTATAAGGGTGTAGTATCAGGACATCACTTGACCTTTCAGAAACTTCCGGTTAACCGAGCGTAGTTAAGTATGGTTAATTTGTTTATCTAGATACAAGTTTGAAAATCACTTCTTGAATCCATTTGTTTCATGCTTTTTTTTGTTTTGGATTTCAGTTTTTGCATTTTCTATTTTTCTGGTGTTTTTCAACTTCAGGTACAACTCTGTTATTAGTGATTGAATTTAGTCCAGTTAATAATTCTCATAGATATATTAAAATATGATTGCAATTTATTTCCCTGGAAAATGTTTTTTCTTCTCACATATATGTTTTTCTATACCTTCACAAGTAAGCGGCTGCTCCCCTTATTTCTGAATTAATTTCACTTTTCATGTTTTAGCACTTAACTTTATTGAATGGTTTTCATATGCTTCCAGCGGTCCATGGAGCACACTTGGTACTCTTATCATCACCTCCTGCTGCAAGACATGTTATTGAAGCTGCCTTTGATAGACATTCACGTGGAAAACAATTGGTGAGTATCCTAGACTTGAGATGTATAGCAGTTTATTTCATTTTTTTTTATTTAAATAAATAGCAATCTTACTTTCTGTCTGATGATTGAACGACGAAGCAGTTTCTACACCCTTCTCACCGATAGATTGTACAGATAAACTAGATTATTGATACATGTTTGTGGATCAGCCTCTTCTTTTTGTTACTCGAATCACATGAAGGTCCTCATGCTGTTACTGTTGGTGCCTACTCTTGACATAACTATTTCGCAATTTTCACTAACTTGCATGATTGTTTGTTCTCTGTAATTTCTGATGGCCTTTCCCCAGTTGTGTTCGAGCTTCTAATGCTCAACATATGCACAGATATAAAAAATTTAAAGCATAGTAGTCAAGGCGCCGAGGCGCACTCAAGGCGCAAGGCCACGCCTTGGCTTTTTAGCCACCTAGGCGCGCTATAGGCACAAAATTTAGCCTAAAACCACTAAAGGCGCAAGGGGTCACCCCTTTGACTAATATGATTTAAAGTGCATATGTGATTTGTTCCCTGCTTTTTGTGATCAGTATGATTGGCACATAGGATGATTTAAAACTACTTATTATGGGTATCTTAAAAGAAAAAACTCCATTTTGGATATACTTGGTCTCAGGAGAGGAGGTGGAAATGTAGGAACTAACTCGTAACCGTGTTGCCAAATGGCTCTTCTTATCTTCTTGGTCTTTTACGTTTTAATTGATGAGGAAATGATCTCTTGATCAATTAGTTTGAATTTTGCATTGATCAGTGAAAGAAAAGAAATCTTGGAGGAAGCAACTTTCTATTTGTGCGCTTCCCATTTGTCATGTAATTTAATGCAACAGGAAATGTTACGAATTGCCATTTATTAGAGCAAAGTTGCAAAAATGACCATTATATTAAAACCACAGGCTGCATTGCATTCTCTTGGAAACATATCTGGAGAATCTCGATCTGAAAACAACAGGATCCTGAATGATGATGCAGAAGAAACTTTCAGGATCTTGTTCTATGAAACCGCTTCCAAGACTTTGAAGCTGACTCCATCCGTGAGCATTTCTAATTGATAATTTTTGTGTTTTGTTTTCTTATATCTTTCCAGCTTTTCATGTATACTCGTTCGTTCTCTTTGACTTTAAATTATTGTTCTTCTCCCGTTATGCTATTTTCTTCAAAATTTTGATAAGAAAAACTCACCTGGAACAATTGCAGGGCCTTTTCCTATCAGTTCTTCAACAGGATTCAGAAATTCGGTTAGCGGTGAGAATGATGTTTTTATTATTTGTGTCGACGATTATTTTTCTATGAAGATCTTTGTAGAAATGTTATCGAAACAGTCTAATTTATTACACTATTTTCCTGAATATTCCAGGCTTACAGAATGATAACTGGGTTGGTGGCGAGGCCATGGTGTCTAATGGAAATATGCTCAAAACAAGATATCGTTAATATAGTTATTGATCCAATTACCGAGACCACGAAAATAGGTACATATTATCATCTCTATTTTTTTCGGCTCAAACTTGGTACTTTTATGTTGGTTTTTTTTTATATGGGTGTATTATCTTCAGGTATGGAAGCGAGATATGATTGCTGTAAGACAATCCAGAAGGAGCTAATGTCGTCATCCAAACTCAGCAGCAATCCTGCTGTTGCTGGAATAGCTAAGAAGGTGAAATTTTAAATTATTGCTTAAACTCTTTTTTAAGTGTAATTAGTTTTTCATTGAAAATGCATGTGTATAAATTTTTTCCAAATCCAGTTGCAGGAAGCTGTGAGCAAAGGTCCATATCTGAGTGGGAAGCATAGGGAAGCCCATCCTGCGGTTAAGACAGCAGAGAGATCTTAGGCCGACAAAAAAAAGTCACCTTTTGTGAGATGGACAATGTTATCATTGTAGTTAACAAAATCTGAATTGTAGTTGTAAACAATGTTATCCGTGTAGTTTTTGGTTCGTAAATGAATGCTGCTGGGAGTTGAGGTCTAATTTTGGAGAATGATGGAAACTATCACTTCCACTAAAATGATGGCATAAGCATCTTCTTTTTCACCCATTCAAACTTGGGTGTTATATAATTAACAAAATTGACTAATTGCTCATTATTTGGACTTGCAATAAGGGTCTTGTTGTTTCAATTTATTCACTGGTTAATTCAATTTAATACTAATAAGTACTGCATATTTATAAATTTAAACTTACATAGAAAGAAATATATTTCAGTTTAGTTTTAGTAATGTACATATCAGTTGGAAAGAACAAGATCTAAGTGGTGTTTATATGTCTACTTTGTTTTAATAAATTATTTTGCTCCGTCATTCCACTCTAATGATTTAAAGCAATGGTTGCTTCAGACAAATACTATTACAAGGTTAAAATGGTGTACATTTCTTACAATAGGGTAGGGGTGTACAGTACGTTTCATTGATCATTAAAGCTATTTCGTAAAAGAAACTTAAAATTTATAGATTGAGTGTTATGTTATATGAATTTCAACAACTCTAAACTTAATTTCTAAATATCAGTACAAGTTACACGAAAACAAATCGAATCATTGTGATTTGTAAACATAGAAATTAATTTATAAATGAATTTCTTTTAAAAGGTTAAAACATGGAACTGAAATTTATCATCTAGTTTAGTGTAAAGAAATATATAAAGATTTAAGGATCATACTATTATTCTATCATCTTCTATTATAGAGAGAATTTTTATTAAGGAATTTTGTTGAAGGAAAAATAAACCCTTAGCAAATAAATTTGGGAGAATACCTTTTTATTTGAGAAATTATATAAATGGCTGATTTTAAGGATTTATATCAATCCAAGTTTTGGTCCATAACTATTTTGACTAAATAAGTTTCAAAATCACCTTTTATACAATTCCAAGTTATCATGTTCTCCTCCACTACCAACTGATGACATCACAGATGATGTCATGCTTTTTTATAATTTTCTCATCTTATTTTATTATTATCTTTTAATCCATTCATTTTTTAGACATGTTGCTTGAGAGTTTTTTTGTTCATCTCATTTTTATCCTCGAAACGTCATCTATTGTAATTTTTTTTTTCAACTATTCGATATATGGTAGAAATGTGGAAGGAACATGGTATGAAGGAAAAAAATGACAAATTTGGAAATATTACTGGAGGTAATTATTTGGTAGGAAGTAAAAATGATAAATATGGAAATATTAATGTAGTTAATTATTTGGTAGGAACATGGTAGAAAGTACAAATGACAAATCTGAAAGTTTTTCTGTAATTTTCTGATAGATAATTGATAAAAGGAGCAATATCTAGTAGATAAACATTCAGGATCACTATCTGGTAGGAAGATGATAAGAGCATGAACTTGAAAATCAAACAAAATAGATTTGGTAATTATGTAGTATGAACATGGCATGAAGGAAAAAATGACAATTCTGGAAATATTATCGTAGTTAATTATCTGGTAGGAACATGGTAGGAAGTAAAAATGACAACTCTAGAAATATTACTGTAGTTTTATGATAAACAACTGATAAAAGGAGCACTATCTAGTAGCTAAACATGACAGGATCACTATTTGGTAGGAAGATGGTAGGAACATGAACTTGAAAATCAAACAAAATAAAAATTAGCAATTATCTGGAAAGAACATGGTAGAAAGTAAAAATGACAAATCTAGAAATATTATCATAGTTAATTATCTGGTAGGAACATGGTTAGAAGTAAAAATGATAATTTTGAAAATATTACTATAGTTAATTATTGGTGGAAACACGGTAAGAAGTAAAAATGACAACTCTGGAAACATTATTGTAGTTTCCTGATAGATAATTGATTAAATGAGCACTATCTAGTAGCTAAACATGACAGGAGCACTATCTGGTAGGAACATGAAGTGGAAAATAAAAAAAAACAAAATCTGGTAATAATCTGGTAGGAACTTGGTATGAAGGAAAAATGACAATTCTGGAAATATAACTGTAGTTAATTATCTGCTAAGAACATGGTAGGAAGTAAAATGATAAATTTGAAAATATTACTGTAGTTAATTATCTGGTAGAAACATGGTAGGAAGTAAAAATGACAAATCTGAAAATATTAACGTAGTTTCCTGATAGATAACTGATGAATGGAGCACTATCTAGTAGTTAAACATGACAGGAGCACCATCTAGTAAGAAGATGGTGGGAACATGAACTTGAAAATCAAACAAAATAAAATCTGGTAATTATCTGGTAAGAACATGGTGGGAAGTAAAAATGACAAATCTGGAAATATTACCGTACTTAATTATCTAGTAGGAACATGGTAAGAAGTAGACCTCTTCTTCGAGCGGGCCGGGTAGGATTCAGGCCGGGCTTGGCAGGCTTTTAATAAGAATATTAACCCAAGCCCATACTTTAGAATTTCGAGCTCGGGTCGGGCTTGGGCCGGGTTTACAAGGTAATTCTCAAACCCGACTCGGACCCGCAAATATTTTTTTTGTTATAAACTTTTTTATTAAATTAAATAGAAAAAATATAAAATAAATCAAAATATATTTAAATTTTAAACATAATTGCATTGTTTACTTAAAATCTTTAATATTTGGTAAAATTTATTAAAATCAAGTATATAAATTTGATAGTATAAAATATATAATTTTAAAATAGTTATAAATTTAATATATAAATGATAAGTGTATAATTACACTTATTATCAATATAATTTTACACACTAAACACTATAATTTAAGTTATTTTTATACTTCATATAAAAGATTTCACGTGGTATGTAGTTGTTTTTTATGCAAATGCAGATACTAGGTAAATCTTGGGAGTAAAATGATCTAAAGTGGAATTCTATGTAAAAAGAGTGAAAAAAGTGCGAAAAGAGGCGTGAAACTTAAAGATTTGGCTGAGGATCGAAGCTGTCGAAGATACAAAGATTCACGATCGCGACTTGTATATTGCGGTCACGACTTGGACAATTTTTTTGGTCAAATCTTCTTAATTACCAACAGCCAGATAAGAATGATCAAATGCTATCAACCGCCATCAACTACAAACAAAAAAACACTTATCAGAAGTCAACCAATCATGAATAGATGCATATCCATTGTGGATAAGATTAAAGCTTCTTAACTAATTACAATGAAGTGATGCAATCTTTCACCAATGGACACAACTTTTCGTTTGGATAGACGCAACCCTTCAAACTCTATAAATAGGGCTTCAAACCTTACAAATTTCATGCATGGTGTGACATTGGAATTAGAAAAGTGAGATATATAGTGTGTGCATAGATAGAGAGTGAAATTATTTAGTTTTCACTACGTTCATAAGTGTTAGCGAGAAAATGTTTAAGTGATTCGAATCCTAGTTTCGATCACTAGATTTCTCTACATATTCGAGCAATTATTGTATAAGTGTACTTGCAAATCACTTATCAATAAAAGTTTTCTTTCTTCAACATTCGTTTGTTCGATATTCACAAAGAACAGCATCCTGCAGAGGTTCTGTACGGACCGAGATCGAATTCAAAGCAAACGTAGGAATTGCTGGAATTGACGACTCCCATTAAAGAGTGGATACGGTTTGATCAACTTTAGCTTTCACTTGCATACCTTACAACTTTGCTTTGCTTTCTACTTATACTTTCTATTTCAAAGTTTATGATATGTCTATGTGTCATAATGC
>CATIWQ010120471.1:0-14996 GCA_949673415.1 Euphorbia schlechtendalii | reverse complement strand
TATTTTAGCACAACAAGAACCTTCTACATCAATAACCCATTTACAAACCTCATGTAAATAAACCGTAGGCATTTTCCCTAGGGTGTTACCCAAACACGCTATCATGCATTATATTTTCCTGCAGGTACGCTCCTTAGTATCTTCATGATCCTAAGATGAACCAAACTTAGGATAGAGACTAGCCAAAACCCTACACGCGGGAGTTATATGGTTGGAAGTTTGGACGTTGCATACTATGTGCTACTTGTATACTACTTTCAATTTTATACAAATGTCGTACTAACCACAAACTTTTGTGCAGACACTCGAATGCACACACTCATGATATTAAATTTACATACCATGTTATCATCATGATACCACATACACTTAGGCACAGTTGACACTATCGATTGTGTCACCCTAGGACAACATAAAACCACTTAAGAACATCACTTACCCTTATTAGCGAGATGTCCACTTAACATCCCGCTATTAGCCTGTACATGGAAAACATACCTTCCTATTACTGCGACATCCGGCACTTGGCCCGTAAGGGGCAATAACCTTTTCCCCACATTACCCATTAGGTGTCCACTCAACATCCGACTCACAGCCCTTCCAGGGACAATTATACACACCAAAAGCCCAAATAGGGCAAATACCTACTCAAAACCTTTTTCCCACGTTAAAGGATATCCTAATCGAAATCCTAACCTAAGCCCACATGAGGTAAACTCACTACCTTACCTAATCGCCAAGGGTATACGGCTCATACCCAATTCATTCGCCCACACTAGGCAATAATTCACATATCACCACATACCCTCAAATAGTGATGAACACATAGGTATCTGAAACTACGCCCTAATTAGGCAAAATAACCAAATCATTCTTTAGATAGCCACATACAGTAGTTGTCTTCATTTCATTAGGGTACGTCATAATTTGACCTCCTCATCCCATGAGACCTAATCATAGGATGAAACCTCAAACCGTTGACCTATTACCACACAGGTAGCTTAGTCACCTCACTTACACCACTCACATTACATTGTCACACCAAACATTTCCAACCCCCGTTGTTGGATTTTCATTTCCACATGATTTCATTTTTTTTACCTAACAACTAACATGTTTGTTTCAAATGGATTGACACACATGTTATTTTACATCATGGCATGCTAACCCCTTGTGAATGCAGCCATAACATTAATCTCATGAATTACCCGCATCATGGATCATATCACGCACGATCTAATATTTTACTCGTGTATCAAAAGGGGCTTGGAAGAGGCCGGCTCATCGCCTGGTCCGCGTTTTCCCAATTGTTGCCAATTCGGAGGGAGTTCCATACATTGACTCAAGTGAGGACTCGGGTTCAGACTCAGATTCAATTCAACGCACTGCTATGGCCAATCCACAAGGAGAAGGTGCAAGGGAAGATCACCTGGTTCTAACGGGATAAAATTCTCAGCAGTCATCGATGAGCGCCGAGATTGTGATTACCCTGACAGCTTTTTCCAATAGCGAACAGTTAGGATTGCTCATTTGCCAACATGTCGGGAGGACCCAAAATGCAATGTCCAACCCGAAGGTCACCTTCAACAACGTCAATCCAACAAGGGTACCTCCCACCTCACACCAACTACCTTTTATCAGTTTGGGGCAGGACAAGGTCAGTTGAACCAGAATCCATTCTTCCTTGGACAAACTATCCAGCCAACATTCGCACCAGGGCCTTTCTACCAAGGAAAGACTCAACAGCCTATTCCTAACTGGAGTACGTCAGTCGCCTCACAATTCCAGACACCTCAACTGCCACACTTTGCAGCATATCCCCAGGGGCAGTATGGCTCTTATCCAAGTGCAAGGGACGCCATCCTCCAACAACCTGGCATGGCGGAACTATGGCAACAGTTCTTGGCCATTCACGGTGGCCACCTAAGGAACACATACCCTACACAACCAATGGTCGAGGATGAAGACAACTTACCCCCAAACTTTGCAATGCCACAGTTTGAGAAGTACGTAGGATCTGGCAACCCACGAGCTCACTTGACATATTATCAGACGATGATGAGAGCATTGAGGGTTAGCGACCGAATGATGGCTAAGCTCTTTATCATCACCTTAGGCCATCCAATCAATGAATGTTACAACCACCTTCTGCTGCATATAACCACTGATTGGAATAGCCTCTCTCAAGCTATGTTGGGGCATTATGGTTTCAACTCTCAGATGGAAACCACAATGCTACATCTGGAGGCCATAAGGCAAAGGCAGGGTGAGAACTTTAAATCTTACTATACACGTTGGATGGCTACACAAGTCAGGCTGCAGACTTGTTTAACCCTACCAAAGATGATAACAAAGCTGCTGGATGGTGCATTGCCACCACATAGGAACAAATTCAGATCTGATAACTTCTCTAGCTATCAAGAAGTGTTTGAGAAGGTAGAACGGATGGAGCACTTCGAGTCCATGGACACCTATGGGGGGAACTAGCATGAGGGAAGATTATGTAATAGTTAGCATTTAGTTACTTTACCTACGATGCTTCTTTTGAATTATCTTTGAATAAATTGAATTTTGCTTATTCACTTGATATTTTATCAATGACATCATGCATTCTCATAAACATATTCATATTGTTTTTAGCACATGTGACACATCATTTCATGAGATTAATTTGGGTATAAATGGATTCCCCATTTTAAATTCAAATGATTTGACTCTTGAGAGAAAGTGAGAGATAAATACAAGTACTTAGACAACGTGTGATAGCAATTGCCTCATCATACAATGATGAAAGATCAATGGAAAGATCTCCAAGCATGAAACATCCATTGACTCAATCAAGAGGATGAAGCATGCAAAGATCAAAGCCTCATCAAACAATGATGAAAGATCAATAGAAAGATCTCCAAGCATGAAACGTCCACTGACTCAATCAAGAGAATGAAGCACGCAAAGATCAAAAGGATCGGAGCTAGAATAAGGACAAAATGTTGACCATTCACAAGACCAAACATCACAAAGAAGGAGATGAATCATTGAAGATGTCAACAACTCCATCAAAACCATTCACAAGACCAAAAAACCGATGCAACATCACAAGGAAGGAGATAAATCGTTGAACATGTCAACAACTCCACCACAACCATTCACAAGACCAAACAACCAACGCAACATCACAAAGAAGGAGGCAGATCTTTGAACATGCCAACAACTCCATCACCACCATTCATAAGATCAAACAACCGTTATAATGTCACAAAAAAGGAGTCAGATTGTTGAACACATCAATAGTTCCTTCACACGGCTCACTATTATTTGTGGGGAAATCATCGCACCATCAAAGGAAATGCCAATCATCAATACTCATCATTACACACACCTCAAGCCAGCAAAGCGGCGTGAGCACCAACTAATCGACCAGAAACGCTGAACGAGATAATAATTGAAGTCATGGATATGAACGGTGACTGATCTACCAAGTCTTACACAATTGCTATCAGGCATAGGTGAAAGAAATGAATCTCTAAGAAGCAGTACAAACAAAAAATAAATTTGTAATTAGCCTATCAATTAACACTCGGTTAGTTAAGCAAAAATTAGGGCTTCTTTTCAAAACACAAAAAGAATAGTCCGCTGAGTTGAAAACCAGAAAAGGGAGGCTCAGGAAAAACTTAGGACATCGAGAGAACCACATTAGTTAGAAAACCTGAAAAGGCTAATTGATGGCAGGAGTCAAATCATTTGAAACATTTATACCCTTGTTAAGTTCATCAATGAATTGTCATTTTTGCTGAATCTTTATGCATATGTTTATTTTGATTTCTTGCATGCCAATGGTGGAGTATCGCAAGTAGACATAAAAAAATAAAATAAAATAAAAAATAAATAAAATAAAGAAAAATGAGTCTGCTGGATTGAAAACCTGAAAGGGCGGTCCAGGCAAAAATTAAGATGAGGTTCGATAGATTGAAAACCCACGAGGGCGATTTATGCAAAACTTAGGACCATAGAAATATCAAATTCATCATCTCCTCCTCAGAATGGTACGAGACATCATATACCTTCAACACTTCAGGCAAACGGCTTCCAAGCGATCATCACCGATACAACGTAGGATCAACAACTTATCCAGACTTTCCTCAAATTAGATCCAAGCTATGAACTCGAATCCGATTCAACGAACCCATGGTCGTCGCTTTGAGGGAGTCGTCCATGGAATCCCTAACAAGACAAGTCATAGGGGTAACCATGCACCAGGACAAGAGAAGGCTCCTCACTGAATGAAGCCCACGATGCCTACAACAAATGAACATACATCATATGATAATTATTCATGCATGAAACCATACATTACATTCGCATCACGTCAAGATGATGGCTCACTTAAGCCTAAAGTCAACATCGCAACAAAAGCCTCCTACAACGGAGCAAAAACAAGCTGCAATCCTACTAAGGATAGATTGCATTAAGGCATCAATCTCCAATTATTCCAAGGGGCACACAATGACCTCAATCGAAGAATGAAACGGTTACCACTAATGGGACGCCGTAGAAAGAAACAGTCGACCCACACAAAAGGGGCATCAAGCACCAAGGGATTCCGAAGAAAGAAATGGACAACCTCATGAAGACACAGCTCCAGAAAGGAAGGCCTATTTTATCAACCACATTGGTCAGGTATTCTCTCTATCCCTCTGCTCTTTTTGTGTGATAACACTAGTTATACAACCAGCAATTATCACACGAGGGGTAGCTGTGAGCATGGGATTTTGTACCAACTCGTGGGTTCGATGATGATGGCTTTTTCGGGATTTTATCCTTGAATCACACAATTTTTCGAGTATCCTGAGGTATCCGAATGAGAATCCTCGTCTCTAATTCAGAAGGACGTTTTAATTAAAAAATTAATTAACTAAATAAAAATAATAAAAAAAATAATAAAATAAAAAAATATATTAATTAAAAAATACGAAAATACAAGAAAAGTTCGAAAATGGAAACCCAGGGAGACTACATCCCGGGTCGGAGACTCGCCAAGATTGGCGAGGCTGCCTCGCCAATGCTCTTGGCGAGGCCCTGCCAAGAGCTGGCGAGGCCCTGCCAAGAGCTGGCGAGGCTTGCCTCGCCAATACTCTTGGCGAGGCCTCTCCATGGCTCTTGGCGAGGTAGGCCTCACCAATCTCGGCGAGGCTGCGTCGCCAACATTCTTGGCAAGGCCTTGCCAAGAGCTCGGCAAGGCCTTGCTAGGCTTTTCTCCAATGAGACCTCTCACCGGAAAAACTTTCCATTCTTGGTTTTTTCGAGGCTTTTTTCTATAAATAGTCAGGGTCTTTTTCAGTACACGAGGCCGAAAATTTCAGAGAAAAATGATTTGCAACAGATAAAAAAAATACAAAAAAAAATATTTTCTTTTCTTCTAACTTTTTTTTCTTGGATCCAAAACACTTTTGAATCCCAAATTTCTTCATTTTAAAATCAAACTTCTCGTCATATATTTCTTAAAAATTTCCACAGATATTTTCGGGCCTAAAATAAATTCAGAACTCGAGTCTGATTATCTTTCGGATAAATAAACACATTATTTTCCAACCAAACAATTGTTTTTACATTAAACCACAATAACTACAAAAACGAATGAGGAACGCTCCCAGGGATCGAACGGACTCACTGAACTGGATTCACGCCAAAAGGGTAAAGCCTCTGAGTTCCTAGAGCTACTTATTTCATGCTCCTTTTTTTTCTTTTTAATTTCTTTCTACATGTGAACCTAGGAATATTTTATTTTATTATAAATATTATAATTCTCTTCTTCTTCTTTTATTTCTTTTTTTTTAATTTTTGTATTAGAATACCCCACGAAGGGAATAAAATATATTCCCGGATAACAAAGCTCACCTTTTTTCCATGCAGTCATTTTCACTAATAAAATTGACCAACATATGTGTAAATAATAATGAAATATTTTTATTTAAGTTAACTACTTTAAAATCATCGATGTTTTAATTAGGCCCCACGGGCCTCGCTAAAATCAAATCGAACATACGTGATATATCCCTTGTACTAACCTTTGTGGATGCATGTTAGATGTATGTTTAGGCTTTTATTTTTCCTTCGGGTAATGCACATATTTTACAGGAAATGTAATTAATAGGTTAGCAGGCGGTTGCATCCCCCGATTTTTGAAGCCTTGTAATTTCCATTTTTCGCTTTTACTTTCTGCATTTACTTACTATTTTGTGGATGGTTTATTTTTCCACTTTGTGAATGATTTATTATTTCGTAATACTTGAACCATGCATCTAAATTCTAAAAATGACCTAAGTGCGAATATGCGCAATTAAAAGAAAACGGTTTTCTGTAGATGTAATTTAATGTGATCTAATGAGAAATAAGCAACTTATCCCAGACCCGAATCTCTGTGTCTTGGTGGGCTATCCCCTGGACGTTAAGCCTCATAGGACTCTAATTCCTAGAAATAGCTAATCCAGGTGGTGACTCCACACTAAGAGACGGCGAATTCAGGTTCGAACCGATCTAAAACTTTTTCGCCTTTTTCTCTTTCAACCTTTTTCCCAGGTCCCCAACCCAGTGCTTTTCTCCTTTTTTAAACACCCCGATGGGCCGCGTCTATGAAATCACGCTCTCTCGACCCACCACTCCGTGTTGTCTACTCACAGAAGGCTTTTTATATTTTGAAGTGAGCATTCTCAGTTAATATTTTCTAGTTGGTCTTTGAGCAGTTTAGCAGCTGCTGTCTACCAATGGGGTTCTACCTCAACGGAGGTTTTGGTCGGTGAAGATCAGTGTGCATCAATCATAGAGGCTATCCTAGATTGGAGGCTAGTGCCAATGAATTTCTATCGAATTGCTATAAAGGAACGCCGCTTCTAGAAAGGAGAGAGAAGCACACATCAGCTGGTAATGCTCTTAACTTAAATGCTAGGTTTCTTTTATACATTTTATAATCAACTTAGATTATATCAATCATTGCATGCTTAGGAGATCCTTTAAGGTTAATTTTATGTTTTGAAATTCTGCCTTGCAACGTTGGATGTTCAATTACTATCTTGATTAACTAGTATTGGTATCAGAGCCTGCCTTTTGCTATGCATGATAGATTATAATATGTTGAAATTGATATTTTCTATGAATTGATTAAAGTATACTATGCATGACTTAAGTTTCCATTCTTGCTATAGAAAATGATGTGCTAACTAGATTAAGGTTTTGCTCAAACCTAGCCTAGGTGATTATCATATAAATTAGCAATGTTTTACCACATATGAAAATGCTTTAAACTGAGGGAAGTCCCATCTTCACTCAATTAAAGAACGAAATCTTTAAATTGTAGTTGTCTATGGTACAAAGAATTGAAGTGCCCGTGGTTATTTTGGCAAGGATTGGACTTAGCTGCTTATTCACTTTAAGGAGGCCTCTCCTATCTAGAAATCTCCATCAATATTAGGTTCAAGTGTACCCAAGGGACTTTTATGATTTAGTTGATTTCTAGTATGGGAATTGCATTCCGCATATGGTTTTACAAACATGGTTTAAGTTATTAAATCAAAACTTATAGAGATAGAGGCAAGAACTTAAACTTGGACCTTGTTTGTTTTGCATAATATGTGGAGTCTTGGCATAATGGAAGGATTGTGATGTACCAATCCTGAGAATGTTCCCTTAGATTAATAAATCCAAATAGCCTGGAATTATTATTATTATCATAATCATATCCATCGTATAAGACCTAGACAAGGATGAGACCAGCTGCACCAATAAAATCCCTACAACAATATTAAGGCGGTAGATTGTCTTCCCATCATATGTCGTGATACAAACCTTACTAACGGATGTAAGAACATGTACAACATGCTTTCTTTTAACATGTGTTTGGTCATGAGACTAGATGGGGTTAATGCCTTAACCAAAATGGGTTAGTTATCCATGTTAGTAGAGTTAATGCTAGATTGGAGACACATTTGAGGAGTCATAAAATCGGTACATACATCTCGAGAAATAGAACTCAAATGGATTAGCAATTGCATGGGATGCAAATGGACGGGTTCCAAAAATGGTTATCCTCTTTTGAATTGACCTGCTATAGCAGGGGTCATAATGAATGGCTTTGGATGCTGCCTACTAAGGAAAATTTGTTGGACCAAATTTCTCAAATTTAAATAGAAGGGGCTATTTGAATGTCAAGAAAATAGTATGAATTATGTGTTTGCTCAAAGAACTTATATTAAATGAATGTACATATACTAATGTCTAAACGATTACTATCTTATATCTAGGTTGCACATGAATCCAAACATAAATCATTATCTGATACTTGACAATAAGCTTACAGGGATCAATTTTAAGGACTGGTTCAAGGCTCTCAGAAAGGAACTTGTGAAGAGCAACATGAATTATGTTTTGGATAATCCTAAACTAGTCAATCTTGATGCCGAGGCTTCTATCCAAGAAAAAGAGGCATATCTTAAGAATAATAAGGATTCTTTTGTGGTGTCACTTGTGATGCCCCAAAACATGACCTTGAAGCTTAAGAAGCAGCATGATGGTATGGACCTAAAATCCATGTTGATCCATCTTAGAAGAATTCATGAAGGCATGAAGATTGAATGGAATGAAATTTTAAAATTCTTCTATACCTCTAGGGAAAATGGTGGGTTCCTTGGCACTAAGCGTTGCATCAAATAATTTGAGTTCAAAGAGAATGACTCAGATAAGAATTAAAACAAATTCCGAATGTGACATACAAACTGTGATTGAGAGTTTGTCTGATAAATATTCACCCTTCATGAAAGATTATATAATGTCAAGAAAGACAAATAAAACATCAGAGTTTATTAAGAAACTTAGAAGTTTTGAAGATGGTTTGAAGTCTAGAGAAATAGGTACTTAGGCAAGTAAGACTTGCACAAAAGGTAAGGGTTTAAAACCTATCAATAGGAAAGTAAAAAATGTGATCATTGAAAAGGAGAAGCCCAAAGGGATATATTTCATGTGTTGAAGGCCCGGACACTAGAAATGTGATTGCAAAGCTCTGATTTTCTTAATAAGTAAAGAAGAAGCCAAGTAAGCCATCTTCTTCATGTATGTTCATGATAGAGAGTTTCTCTACAGTTACTTATGATTTTACATGGGTATTGGATACTGGTTGTGGTACTCATATAGTTGTTGTACTCATATCTGTACTTCTATGTACGGGTTGCAGAACACTAGGAGGCTTCTAATAGGAAAATGGACCTAAGAGTTGGAAATGGAGCATGGGTTGTTGCAACATCTATACGGACATATAGCCTTCATTTCCCTAGTGGCCTTGTTTTAGTTTTGAACAATTGCTATTATATTCATGTTGTCATAAAGAATATTATTTATGTTCTGCATTTAGAAAAAGATGGATTTGAGCTTTTATTTTATAATAATTATTGTCAAATTTGATGTGATAATGTTCTTTATGCTTGTGGAGTATGTGTTGATGGTATTTATGTTCTAGATACTAAAAATTAAATTCTAAATATGAACATTATTAAGAAATCGAGATTAGATAATGAGAAATCCTCAAACTTGTGGCATTATCATCTAGGTCATATAAATGAGACTCACTTAACTAAGTTACACAAATGTGGTGACTTAGGCCTAATGGAATGGGAATCCTACGGTGTCTACGAACCTTGTTTAAAGGAAAAGATGACTAAGAAGCCTTTCAAAGGAAAAGGTCAGTGTGCCATTACTACCTTGGAAATAATACATTCGATTGTATGTTGTCCAATGAGTGTTAAGACACATGAGGATTTCATCTAATTCATAACTTTTATCGATGATTACTCGCAATATGGTTATCTATACCTAATGAGGCAAAAGTTTGAAAGTTTTGAGAAATTCAAAGAGTTCAGAATCGAAGTAGAGAAACAGATTGTGAAAAGTGTCAAGACCCTTCCATTTGATCAAGGTGGTGAATACTTAAGCCAAGAGTTTGAGGATTATCTAAGTAATGGTATTTTATCCTAATGGACACCTCCTTATACACCCCAATACAATGGAGTGTCAAAAGGAGAAAATGAACCTAACTCGATATGGTTTGGTCCATAATGAGATAAGCAGAACTCAACAAATCCTTTTGGGGTTATGCACTTGAGAGCAAAGTTTATATTCTAAACAAAGTGCCCTCTAAATCAATTGATCATACACCACACGGATTGTGGTATGGTAAGAAGCTAGCTCTTTCTCACCTGAGAGTTTGGGGATGTCCTACTTATGTAAAGAGGATAAGTTCAGATAAGTTGAGTGTCTATTTGTAGATTACCCTAAGGAGACTATGGGTTATACCTTTTATGATCCCAAGGGACAAAAGGTACTTTTTCTAGAAATTCTCAATTCCTCGAGGAGGAGCATATACTTGCGAAAGCTAATGGGAGAAATCTTGAGTTAGGCACTTAAGAAGATCAAATAGATAATCAACTGATTGATCCTACGCTTATTACACAAAAAGTGTAAGCATGGAACAATCAATTATAACATTGACATTGCGTAGGTCAGGTCGGGCTCCAATCACTCTTGAGGGATACGATTTGTTCATCACTGATGATGAACATCTCTTCCTTATGGAAGATCATGAACCCAAGACTTACAAGGAAGCAATGGAAGGATCAGAGTTTGACAAATGGTTTACGACCATGAGGTTAGAGATGGACTCCATGTACGAAACCAAGTTTAGAACTTGGTTGTTGCTCTAAGTGGGATTAAGCCCAAAGGATACAAGTGGGATTAAGCCCATAGGATGCAAGTGCATTTGCTAGAAAAAAGCTAACATGGATGGTAATGTAATTGCCTATAAAGCAAGGTTGGTTGCAAAAGGTTACACTAAAAAAGAAGGTATTGCCTATGATGGAACCTTTTCATCGATGGCCATGCTAAAGTCTATCAAAATACTCCTTACCATTGCCTCTCATTATGATTATGAGATCTGGCTGATGGATGTGAAAATAGTGTTCCTTAACAGGAATCTGGATAGAGATGTGTATATGACACAGCCTGAGGGTTTTATCCAAGGATGGCTCAAAGGTATGAAGGTTGAAGAAGTCCATTTATGGACTTAAGCAAGCATCAAGAAGTTGGAATATTAGGTTTGATGAGACAATATGAGAAATTGGTTTTGTGTCAAACGCTAATGAACCCTGTGTATATAAGAAGGCTAGTGAGAGTGCAGTCATTTTCCTTGTATTATATCGATGACATATTACTGATAGGAAACGATGTGCCTTTTCTTCAGACAGTGAAGTCATGGTTGTCAAAGAAGTTCTCCATGAAAAACCTTAGAGAAGCAGCTTTTATACTTAGTATAAAGATCTACCGAGATAGATCTAGAAGGCTGTTATGTCTTTCTCAAAGAACATGCAAAGAAAATGTTTTGGTTAGATTTAACCTTGAGAAGTCAAGAAAGGGTTATCTGTCAATATCTAACGGGATTAATCTTTCTAAATTTGAGTGTCCGAGAACACAAGAGGAGAGATTGAGCATCAATGGAATATCCTATGTTTCCGCGATAGGATCTATCATATATGCTATGGTATACACTCGGCCTGACGTCTCACACGCATTGAGCCTCACTAGCAGATTTCAATCTGATCAAGGTGAGAAGCACTAGATGGACATTAAAACTATCCTTAAGTAGTTACGTGGGACTAAGGATATGTTTTTGGTATATGGAGAAGGTAATCTCTTTGTGAAGGGATACACTAGTTTTCAGTTTGACAGGGATGATTACAAGTCTTATTCAAGATATGTGTTTATGTTAAATGGAGGGGCAGTTGTTTGGAAAAGTTTCAAACAAGATACGACATTCAACCACTAAATCTGAGTATATAGCTACTTCAGAAGCAACTAAGCAAGTGTCTGGTTAAAGGGAATTATTGGTGATATCGGTGTAGTGTCTAACATTGTAAATACAATATTGGTCTATTGTAATAACAATGGGGCTATTGCTCATGCAAAGGAACAATGGTCTCATCAAAGAAACAACTATGTACTCAAAAAATACTATCTCATTCAGGAGATAATAGCTAGAAAATATATAAGCTTACAATACATCCCAATTGATCAGAATCTAGCGGATGGGCTAACAAAGCCATTGACTTAGGTTAAGCATGACCAGATTGTTAATGATTATGGCATAAAGCACATGAGAATTAGATCTAGTGCAAGTTGGAGATTGTTAGACATGATGTATGCCCAAGAGGAAATTAGGGTGATATATCCATTTGCAAAGTTTTTGGTTATACTCATTCTGAAAGACTTATCCCCAGTAACGGTGCCAAAAACTTAATTCCAAGGTTTCTACTCTAATGACTCTGAGGGGTTATATTCTAAAGTGAAGCTAAAAACCTTGTTCCTCACTTTTCTACCGATAAGAAAAAAGTTCAAAATATGAACAGGTGTTGTCAATACCACTTATCTAAATAGAAAAAATGGTGATCATTGTAAGTATACAGTTGCTATGTAGTTTTAAAAGATATCGATCCCACAAGGAAGGACCAGCTCTAAAGATCAACAAGAAAAATGGAATAAAGAAAATAAAATAGATTTGAATTTAGTTAGGGGGGTTGGAATGATGGATGTGTAGATAAATGTATGAAAGATTAGAGAAGATAAATGTATATAGATTTTCCCTACGAACAAGTATAGCAAAGAAAACATGCAAGGTCATCAAAGATATTACGTTCACAAGATTAATTTAACAGACTCGGTTCTAAACACTCAGATATTCAGTTATTCACCATAGAGCAACACATGAAATGACTTTTCTAAATCTAGTGCAAACGAATTAAGACGATTATATAAACCTGGATAATAATATTACTATGCTCAGTACGTGCCACTCTCACATAGCCACATTTAGCAAGTTACCATTCAAATAGTGTTGGTTTACTAAACAGGGTTATAATCACATATCCAGTGATGATACACAATCTTGTTAACCTCGAAACTACTCTTAAAGTTAACTCAAAAGCATATAACTTGATTAATATAAAAGACTCAACAGGAAATACACATTATGACACATAGACATATCATAAACTTCAAAATAGAAATTATAAGTAGAAAGCAAAGCAAAGTTGTAAGGTATGCAAGTGAAAGCTAAAGTCGATCAAACCGTATCCACTCTTTAATGGGAGTCGTCAATTCTTGTAATTCCTACATCTGCTTTTGAATTCGATCTTGACTCGTAAAGAACCTCCGCTAAGATGCTATTCTTTGTGAATATCGAATAAATGAATGTTGAAGAATAAAAACTTTTATTGATAAGTGATTTGGAAGTACACTTACACAACAATCGCTTGAATATGTAGAGAAATCTAGTGATCGAAATAAGGATTCGAATCACTTGTACATTTTCTCGCTTACACTAATGAACGTAGTGAAAACTAGATAATTTCACTCTATTTCTATGCACACACTATATCTCTCACTTTTTCTAATTCCAATGCCACGAAATTTGTGAGGTTTGGAGCCCTATTTATAGAGTTTGAAGGGTTGCGTCTATCCATACGAAGAGTTGTGCCCATTGGTGAAAGATTACATCACTTCATTGTGATTGGTTGAGAAGATTTAATCTTATCCATAATGGATAGGCACCTTTTCAAGATTGGTTGACTTCTAATAGGTGTCTTTTCATTTGGTAGTTGATGGCGGTTGATCGTTCTTATCTAGCGGTTGGTAGTTAAGAAGATTTGACCAAAAAAACCATCCAAGTCACGACCACGATATACATGTCGTGACCGTGAATACTTGTTTAGCAATTTTCTATTCTGAAGAATACTAAGTCACGACCGCGAGTGGTTATCACGATCGTGAAATGTGTTTTTCTTCAAAATTCTCCTTGTAACTTTATCGATCTTTGACAACTTCGATCCTAAGCCAAATCTTTAAGTTTCACTCATCTTTTTCGCACCTTTTTCACTCTTTTTACATAGAATTCCTTTTTAGATAATTTTACTCCCAAGATTTACCAAGTATCTGCATTTGCACCAAAAATAACTACATACCACGTGAAATCTTTTATATGAAGTATAAAAATGACTTAAACTATAGTGTTTAATGTATAAAATTATAATGATAATAAGTGTAATTATACACTTATCATACCCCCCAGACTTAACTTTTGCCTTGTCCCCAAGGTAAAGTCAAAAGAAGTGTATAAATTGGTAATCAAGTTCGTACCTCATTTAGCGAAAGACTATTGTAATGAGTATCACATTCCCACATTGCAAAAGATTCAAGTAGAAGTCCAAAACATCCCATAAATTAGTAATGTGCAATTTATATAGTTTAGTTGCATACCTTTCCTCTTAATAGAGAGTCAACCGAATCGCATCTTCATATAAGGGTTATATGCATACTCAAATATTTTCTTCTCTTAAGCATAGTATAAAGTATAAAGGACATAGAAAGCACACTTTGATTAATTTTCTCTCAAGGCATTTTTAGGTAACCTAGGATGCTAAAAAAATTCTTAGTGGTTGCATTTTATGCTCCATACCACTCTCCCCCGTTTTTCAGTGGTTGCATTTTATGCTCCATACCACTCTCTCATTTTTTCCTTTTAAGCATATGTTTTTGAAGTACTTTGTTCTTTGCACCCATTTTTCACGATATGCTTTCTTTTCTTTTTTCACTCATTGAATGGTTGTAGTTTCTGCTCCGTACCATTCCTCACCTTTCGCATAACTCATTAGTTATCATCTCTTTCTTTTGATTTTTCTTTTAATACCCTCATCCTTTATTAATCAATTTCAAAGTTTATGGCTATAGTTTCCCAACACTTTAAACACATTAATCAATTTCAAAGTTTATGGCTATAGTTTCCCAACACTTTAAACACACTCAATACTTATAGGACTTATTCGAGATTTGCATATAAAACTCATAGTAAGAATACCATTAGATATTACTCCACTTAAACTTATCGGAAGCATTAAACTAAAACTATA
>CATIWQ010120466.1:0-31933 GCA_949673415.1 Euphorbia schlechtendalii | reverse complement strand
ATTTATAGAAAAAACTTGAAAAATCCAAAAAAGACAAAAAAAGTTTGGCGAGGCCTCGTCAAATTGTGTTTGGCGAGGTTGGCCACCAATATTATATTTTATATATATATATTTCCAAATACCCCAATTAAATTATTTTGGACCCTTAAAAATATTATAAGCCTTTAAATATTTATTTAGGGTCCAAACATTATTTTTGACGAGGAGAACTCTCATTTGAAGATCGTCGGACAGTCAAAAATCGTGTGATTCGAGGATAAATATCCCGAAAAGCCGTCATCATAGAATGTGCGAGCTGGTACAAAATCCCATGCTTACAATGCCTTGAGCATTCGCTATCCAAATACCACATTCGAGAATCATTAGCGGATCTAAGGCTCACCTGCAAAAAAGTTACATTTTCTTAGGTACCCATGCTTTTGAGCTGGGTCCTCCATTGTTAGCAGTGCTTAAGTTTGCCCAATTTTACTCATCATAATAACCATTTTTATGCGTACACATTACTGTGGCATGTCCAGCTTTTCTGCAAAAACCACACTCGATTGGGCTGGCTAGCTTTCTTCTTTTTAATGGAATTCTTCCTCTTAGAATTGTGAGTTTGGTTACTCAGAGGTTGACTGTTGGTTGGAGGAGGATCCTGCTTCTTCTTCAAAGCTATTACCTCAGCAGTCAACTCATCTAATTGCTTAGTAAGCTTGATGTTAGAACAATCTTGATACTCAGCTTTTTCTTCAAGAAAGCGGATATCAAGAGATAAGGAAGCGACAGTGTCTTCCAAATCTTCACATCTCTGCACTAACTCTTTGATGTTTTTAATAAACTTGTTAGTCAACTTCATGACATTAAAAAGTGCCTGGGTGAATTCTTCCATAGATAAGGGAATTTCAAGATGTACCTCAGCTTGAGGAGTTTTTCCCTTATTATGATCAGCTTTAGAGTCAGCAATGGATGGATCTCTACTAGAGGTAGATGCTGAGCCTTCGCCCCTTTGATTTTCGATGGCCATGAGACAAAGGTTTGTAGAATCAATTGCTTCCTCATCGAGTGACAATGATTCTTCTAAGTCGCTCCAGGTGGCAGCAAGGGCTTCATTCTTCTGGCTGTACCTCTTCTTGAATTTGTCTTTCTTTACCTTTGGACAACTAGATTGGATATAGAATAGCCAAAGCATTTGATATCTTTGATGTGCTCTTTCTTAGGTCCTTCCTCAACTCCATATCGGTGCTGAGTTGACTTTATTTTAGCAGGAAACTTCTTCTTGTTGAACTTCCCATCCTTCTTCATGAAGCATTTGAAATGCCTGGTCAGAAGGGCCATTTGCT
This sequence comes from Euphorbia schlechtendalii, assembly GCA_949673415.1. Taxonomy (NCBI): domain Eukaryota; kingdom Viridiplantae; phylum Streptophyta; class Magnoliopsida; order Malpighiales; family Euphorbiaceae; genus Euphorbia; species Euphorbia schlechtendalii. The sequence continues at coordinate 30,611 of CATIWQ010120466.1, read as the reverse complement.
CGTCAGAGTCGTAGCTGGTGGACTCCTTCGATGAATTAGCTTTCAAGATAATGGCTTTGCCCTCTCTATCCTTACCTTGACTCCTCTTGGAGTCATCAGAATACTTCCTCAAAGACATCTCATGAGTCAGCAAGGTGCCTATCAGCTTATCATAGCTATAGGTCTTTAGATTACAAGCCTCCTCAATAGCACTCTTCTTGGAGTCCCACTCTAAGGTAAGAGTGAGCAGAATCTTCTTGACGAGGTCCTTTTCAGTGAACTCCTTTCCCAATCTCTTTAGTTCATTGAAGATGTTAATGAACCTGGTATTCATATTCTGAATACCCTCGCCGGTACTCATTGAGAACATCTTATACTCTTTGGCTTTATTCATCCCTTCACAGGTAATCTCTAGCTTTTTCCAATCTCTTATGTTGTCTCACATCTTGAGACCCTGTTAAACTTAGTAAGATCAAGCGCACAATGTAAGTATTAATTGCTGCAGCATTCTCTTTGAGAAGCCTTAAGTTAGTGTCGTTGTAGTCTTCTAGATCTACTAGGACACGAATTCTGTTCTTCATAACCATGGGAACTCTAGGGCCAAGCTCGATCGCGAGCCAAACCTACATGCTTTGAGACTAAATAAAATTTTTCATGTGGTTTTTTCTAGAATGTGTAATGATTACCATCAAAGAGAGGTGGCCTAGTCACCGACATTCCCTCCTTGAAGATAATTGCCTGGCCGGAGCCAGAGCTGAAGTTGTTTTAAGCCATTTATGGATCGAAACTCAACGACAGTTAGTCGATAAGTTGAGCAACTGCTCTAATACCACTTGTTGGTCCTTATATGGCTTATAAATGACAGTAGAGGGGGGATGAAAGCGATTCTTGGTTACTTTTAATTTTTATAAAGAGATTTGAACCAAGTTATGTTTTAAATGCTTGCTGAGGTATGCGATGTTGAGCGCTTTAAAACTTACAAACTATTCAGCTATGCTGGACAGTTTATCTTCAATTCCTTGCTAAGTTCCTACTCAGTACGAATTGGTTTTTCAAGTGAAAATGATTTAAAACAGAAAGAATGTTAGATGATAAAGACTAGATAGCGAAAGTAAGAACGTAAACACCTAGTTTTATCCTAGTTTAGCCCCGAGCCTACCTCTAGTCCCTAGATACCCTCTCTGAGCTTAAATCCACTAGTTGATCTTTCCTTACTTAGGCGGAGTAGCCTTTACAATGGGTAGAGAAACTTTACAGAAAGTACCTTTCTTTCTAACTACTACTCAACAAAGTTTGGGTAACCTTCCCAAACTATCACTCAAAGATGATTAAGAATTATGAACTGGATTCAACTTATAAACTATTGAATCCTTACAATTTTAATCTACTATGTGATTCTTTCTGTTACAAACATATGTGAAAATGGATTGTTTGCTGATGCTTGAAATGGAATTTCTTGGAAGCTAGAAGGATTTTTGCAGTGATTTAGCTCTTAAGAAATTCAAGGTGATTCACCAAGTTTGAAAGTCTGCTTCGATATTCTATTTGTACTTGAAGCTTTCTGAAGTAGCCGTTGCAAACTTTTCAGGCTCGCTGATCTTCAATTTATCTTCTCTTCATATCTTTTTATCTTCCCATTGGAGACATATTACAAGACGTTTAGAGATAGAAAGTTGAACGTTGAGGCGCGATATAATTCCGTTGAAAAAATCTCGTTTGTCTTCAAGAAATTCAGTTTCAGAGATGCGTGCAAGAATCCAACGTGGAATCTTCAGATTGGTTGACAATGCTGACGTTGGCAGCATCGCAAGGAGACTCTGAGAAACAGCACATGACAGAGAATTCCTTTTGCCTTGGACTTTTGTGAAGGATTCCCGACATTCTGTATTGACACCTTTTATCTTGTGAGACCACTTGAAATCTTCTTTAATTTCAGCGCTTTTTTACCTGAAAAGTATCTAAAGAATATTCTGACTCTCATATAATACATTAAATGCATGTGTGTCATTCAATTCTCAAAGTGTCAAAAGAAACAGCTTTTATTTGATAAAAGTTGGACTTAGTACATGCTGAGTAGATATTTACTTAAACTACGTAGTACTCAACACAGCTTAGCTTTTCCTACTCTAAGTCATAACCTAATTAATGACTCAGCAAAACTAAGTTGTTTTTCCTTAAACAAAACTCAAGTAAGCTTCATTAACTAAGAGTCTACTTAGTACTCAATTAAATTCACTAGCCTATTCAGTTTATTATTTCCAAAACGTTCAAGTACTTGTGAAGTATTGTTAACTTGGGTTCTACAATGTTGATTATTTTGATACTTATGCTCTAGTGGTTAGAATATCTTCTATTTGGATTTTAATTGCTTTAGCTTTAGTTTACAATCTTTTTATACATTAAATGGATGTGAAAACTGTTTTTCTCAATGATGATTTAGATGAAAGAAATCTATATGGTGTAACCTAAGGGATATATTAAACTTGGGTAAGAAGAGAAAGTATGTAAATTTATAAAGTCTTTACAGGGTTTAAAACAGGCACTCAAACAATGGCATGAGAAATTTGACCAAGTTTTGATGGAAGATGATATTTCATCTGTTGATGTGGATAAAGTGTGTGTATACTAAAATAACTGATGGGACGTGTGTGATTATTTATCTTTTATGTTGATGATATGCTTATCTTTAGTTTGAGTGTTGACATTGTCAATAGAATAAAAATATTTCTATAATTAAAGTTTGGCATGAAAGATAAGGGAGAAGCTGGTGTGATATCTTGTTAACTCAAGAACATTATGTTGAGAAGCTTCTTCGGAAGTTTGAGTATTATGATGTCAATCATGTGAGTACCTCTTATGATCTTAATGTGTACTTGAAGAAAGATAGAGGTGATCCAATGGCTCAATCCAAGTATGCACAAATTATTGGTAGTTGGTTGTACTTGATGAATTTCACACATCCCGACATAGCTTATGTTGAGTGAGGACTAAGTAAATTCACACACAATCCAAATGATGATCATTAGGCAGCTATATTGAGGCTTATGATATATTTAAAAGGTACCATGAATTATAGTACACTATATAGTGGTAAACCAGCTGTACTTGAAGGGTACAATGATGCAAACTAGATCTCTAATTTAGATGAAACAAATTCTACTAGTGGTTATGTTTTCACCCTGGGTGGTGGAGCAATAACATAGAAGTTAAGTAAGCAAACCATCATAGTAAAGTCTACGTTGGATTTGTTGCTTTAGAATTGACATGTAATGAGGCTGAGTGGTTGAGAAACTTCTTAGCAGGTGTGCCTTTGGGGATAAAATCGACACCTTCTATTATATACACTATGATTGCCAAGCGACAATATCAACATCGAGGAATAAGACCTTTAATGGCAAAAATATGCATATATGTCTAAAGGCACAACGTTGTGAGGTAGTTGTTAAAAGATGGAGTGATATCCATTAATTATGTGAGGTCAGAAGTGAACTTGATTAATCCTTTAACTAAATTAGTTGGATGAAAATTAGTCCAAGAAATATTAGAGGGGATGAAGATAAATGAAATTAGCAAAGATAAAAACCCAACCTATGTGATTGAAGATGCCATGAAGTAGATCTAAAGGGTAATAACAAGTCTTTGTTAGTTCTGCTAGCACAAATATGTTATCCAAATCTTAGATGTGTGAAAGTGATATGTTGTATATCATGAGAGGATGAGTCTAAAGGACTCTTAATGAATTTCATAGCTCTTATGAGTAGTGTATAAAGTGCAACATATAATTAATGAAATCACCTATGTAAGTGTGAAGTGGGACCGCTTCTATGAGATATTGGCGCTATCTCTATAGCACTATGAAAGACCAAGCATGTGCATTGCCTATTCGCGCAAAACCACGTTGAACGAAAAGTGTACCTTGGTATAGTGCGATATGGCAAAATCTTTATGTCATAGTAACGCGTATTTGGTTCAAGTAAGTAATAATGTTTCACAAAATATTCTATGGATTACATTTTATCTATCAAGTAATAATTCAAATCCGAAAGACAACAATGCCATGCATTATATGTTAAACCTGAAATATCCAGAAAATTCATCTTTTGAAAGTTGTGGGGATTGGTGGGAAAACTTGTGTTTTATTAGGTTACTTCAAAAGATCAATATCCACATGGGAAACTTTGAGTGATTTTATTTTTGTTAAAATTAAAATGTTTCGTATGGGCTTGTAAGATTGTGAGAGAAATAAGGTGGGCTCTCGAACACATGAGAGAATTGGCCAAATACCATTTGTAGTGCAAATTGTCTGATTCCCCCTACGCGGGCGAGGCCTAGGCTCGTTAATTTTTTATTAGCTTTACGGAGAAAATAATTTTTTTGCTAGAAATATATTTTATGGCTTTTGAAATTCTTTACTTGAAACCAAAGGATTTTAACTCCACTTATATTCGAATATGGCTATTGTGTTTTAATGCTCAACAGCTTTTCTTTCATATCAAAAACGTTTTGTCTTTACTGTTGTTTTAGACACTGAAAAATAAAACTTCTCTACCTTAAGTTGTGTATATACTACACTTTTGTTCATGTTATTACGTCTTCTTGGAGGAGAAGTGATTCAATCTTGGGAGGAATTACCAAGTATCATTTGAGGTCAGTGCCTAGCACGTTCCCCTTACCTAACGTTGCTTTCCTATTTCATTTGCTACTGTTTCAATGTTTTTTTAGTTCACTAGTTTCAACTGTATTACCAACACTCGACACATTGAATGTGGTAAATGCTTTGAATAATGACGTGATTTATGACTCGTCAATTGGCTTGATCCTTGATAATTGTAGGATATTGCTTAGAAATTTCTTTGCTATTCATGTTAGTTATGTCAATAGATCTGTAAATCATGTTGCGCATTTGCTTGCTAAAGTAGCGAATTCTTCAAGAGGTAGGGAGATTTGAGCTTGTTTTATTCCACTTTTGTTAGTGCTTTTTATTTACTCCTATCTTTAATAAAAGTGACAGCCTGATCAAGCGACCATCACTCTTGAAAAATTAAAAAAAAGTATTTGGATTGTAATTTCAAATCCGCAACAAATTTGACATAATAACCCATAGAGATATTTAGTTGGCAAAATGACTATTACGTGCAATAAGAGAAAAACGAATGAAAAAATGTGAAGCGTTTGCTTAGGCCTTGTTTGGTTCATGGTTTTTTCATGGTCTGGTATGGTTCTAACTTAAATTCACTTATTTATTTGTATGGTTATTTTCATGGTATGGTTCTTTCATGGTTTTATCATGGTTCCAAAAACCATGAAAATAGAACCTCGGATTTAGTGGTTCTTCATGGTTCTCCTTTAAATCAAACTAAATTTTAAAAAAATCATACCATACCATACTATCTATCCAAACACGAAATTTTAAAAGAACCATACTATACTGTACCATACCATACCGTACTGTACTTTAATGAACTATGAAGAACTATCATCCAAACAAAACCTTAAAGCCCATTGAGATGGAACAGCTACTTTTACATGTGATGCCCCTCATGGAATAGCTGGATACATGAAATCATGGTGTCGTTTTAAGGGCAAAGTCGTTTGATAGGCCAAAACTTCTTTGCGGAAAGAATATTTAGAATACAGTTTGTTCACCTCAATTCAACCCAAAGTAAACAGAATCACAACTTCAGCAGGCGCAGAGTTCAGATCGGACTTCATATCCGCCGGCGTATAATTAGATATTGGAGTTGGTAATTACTTGCAAGATATGGCAGAAGAAAGAGAGGATCCGCAGAAGTTAAAGAAACAGGCGGCCGCCGCTTATGATTACGAGAACGACCCTAGATGGGCTGATTACTGGTCTAACATCCTCATTCCGCCCCATTTATCGTCTCGTTTTGATGTTATTGACCATTTCAAGCGCAAGTTCTACCAGCGTTACATCGTCAGTACCACTTCACCTCTCATTTTTGGTTTTTTTTTTGTTTTGAATGATTTTAGGGATTGGAAATTGCGGAACTGAACTACATAGATAGAGCCTCTTCTTTTTGGAATATTGAATACCTTATATATTATATATTCCTGCTTTAATTTACTTGTAAAACCTTCAACTATGTGTATGAATTTGTTTATAAAGAATTAGAATTTATTATTACTTATTGCTTGATGATTGAATCAATGCAATTTATATCTATGAGTAAATCTGCATAAGCATAACATAGATGAGATTACTGAGGGTGTATTTGAATTAGGGACTGTCAGTGCTAATTGATATCCCAGCGATGGGGGATTGAGAAAGAACTATGCTTTTATTTTTTGGAATTGACATTTCTAGCTCTTGGTTCTATAGGGACATGAGAGAAGGTTTGTTTGTTATGTGTTTAATTTCCATCCTTTGGTCTGCTTTTATAATGCTGTTGTGAAGTTTTTGTCTCATGGAGACCATTCATAGAAGGCACTTAACATTGTATAAATAGGTGTTCATCTGTCCATAAATGTTGGTAGTTTTGTTGACAGGATCCTGATCTTGTGGTCGAGCCAATGACTTCAAGTGGGTCATCTCAATCAGCAAGATCAACTACACAGTCCTCAGCATCATCAGCGACTGCAAATGACCGAACTCGACCACGAAGCACAGGTTGGGTATATCATCTCCAGATGATTCAGTGTCAAAAAGCGTTTCTTTTTCTCTTTTCAATCTTTGCACAATCGAAGTTCATTTTCTTTTCGTTGATTAAAGTCTTTTTCCTCTTAGGTAATGTAATCTGTAATCAATTTGGTTTCAGGTTCAACAACTCGAACCTCTGGATCATCAGCAACAGCTGGTTCAAATACTAATCCCGCTTCTGTTCGCTGGGATCGACAAACTATACAATTTTCGGTCAATGCCTGGGTATGTCCATCATTCATTTTCCCTTCCTACCTCTGTATGTTCCATGCTTGTCAGAATGTATATAATATTGGTCGCAAGTCTTTTGGATATTCTTATTCCTAGTACAGCTTCAGTGAGATGTTAGTTTTGAATGGCATGTGAATTTACACCTAGGCACTGTGGTTATCAAAGATCGTTTTACTCTCTAGTCTCTGCTAATAGAAACAAAATCGATGACAATTCAAAGTTCAGGTGCTATTTCATTATGCCAAGTATCTTCTCTTGAATAGGATCATTTCCCAAATATTCTTTTATCTTTACTAACTTTCAATCAAATTTTTGGATTCTCTCACGCCTTCATTACTTACATAGCTCTGTCCTGTTCCAAGAAAGATTCCAACTGTTGACTGGAATATTTGCGAAGTCTGATTAGTGGCCATACAGTCATATTTACTGATTATTATTTTTTGCATATCTTTTCAGTTCGTTCTATCTTATATATTACTGTTGCAATTTTCTTTTATTCTTATTATATGTATATCTTTGCCACAGATTTTTGTTGTAGCTGTACTTGCAATTGTTCCTATTGTACCCAGAAATCTTTCAAATAGGGCGTACCGTTTGTCATTCATGGGCACTGCATGTTCATCTCTGTATTCCTTGTACACTTTATATGGGGTAAACAAATGTCTACTTTAGTCTTTGCTGTTTTTGTTAATTTACTTAATTACTTTTTCACTGACTGCTTCCTATGTTTTCACAGAGGCCAAGGGCATTAAATCTGCAGGCTTTGCAAACTTACTTGCAGTCAATCATCGCAACCAAGGATTTTATTTACTTCATCTATTGCATATCATTTGTCACTTCACATCTATGCCTCAAATGTGAGCATTGCTCTTTTCCAGAGTTGCTTTTTCTTATATCGCAAATGTCATGGATATAAATGGGATTCTATTGTGATTGTAACCAGTATAGTGGAATAAAAAACTCATCTTGTTGCAGTTGCTTTGATTCCTGTATTGTGCCGGGCACTGGAGCATGTTGCGAAGTTCTTAAGGCGCAATTTCAGTGGTTCCACCTTGTACAGGTAGAAGACATCTATGTTTACATAATTGACTCTGCTAGTACTTTTTCTAAAGTGATATCATGTGTTTTGTAGCTAATTGTTTTAGTAAGTGGTGCTGAATTTCTTGCTCTAGCATGGACATATTTTAAATTTTCGTCATGGTTTCATTTTTTATTTATAAATCCTGTTTAGGGTAGCTCAATATCTATCTTCGCATTACATTCGTGAAGCATGTACTATTTCTGCTTGATATATTAAGCATCTGGCACAAAATATCCTTTGATCCATGATATTATAGTTGCCATGTCATGACTCTGTTGGTATATGGTTCATAAAACATTGTGAACCAATTTTTTTAACTTTGTGAATAAGATAACCACAGTACATAGATTGTAACACTCTGGTTAGTGATTAGAGTAGAAAATAGAGATGACATGAAATAACGGAAGAATGGGAAAGGTGAGAGAGAAATTAAGGAAAACTGTAGAATAATGAACTAGGGCAGAAATAGAATGAAAAGAGCATAAATTGAAAAGGATGATGCTGGATATTTCATTGATTTTGGTGAATGGTTCATAGTATTAGCCCTCCAATATATAGAGCAGCCTAGGTAAAAATAGGATAATTTAGCATAACAACTAAAATTTTATTCTATCTAAAGCAATAGGGCTGCTGACTCAGCCATTTAGGGAATTATAAACAATACTACTATTAACGATAATCATGACAACACCCCCATCTTGAAATGATTCTTGTCCCTAAGAATGTAAGAAAGTAGTGAATTTCCTTTGCCACATCAATTGAATTAGGATAATATTACGTTTTCTCATAACAGAATATCTCATTCCATTACTAAAAGTGGATGTTCCCCTCTCAACCAAGATTTCAGCAACGAGAGGCACATCTAAACTGAAACTTCCATTACCCTGAAGAAGCGAATGTACTGGTCCTGACTTGGTGGTATCTAGATGATAATCAAGATCAGTTGCAATTTCTTCAAGCTGCCATGCCCTGAAAAACATTTCTGCAGAAGATATAGGTAGACTTGATGACCAACTGAGACTCACAAATAGGTTATGATTCATCAGCAATCTCATATCCGCAGCATAAAGGCCAGCGATGTTAACGAACTCAGCAACTTCTGAAGGTTTATTTGCTGAACAACTTTGAACTCAGCACATTAGCACTATCCTCATCAAGTTGCTGACAAGCAGATTGCTCTATCAACAAAACTAGAGTTGCATCATCAAGTTGAGAATTATAAAGTTCATTAGTCACATAACCAAATTTCTTCATAATGGCAGCTTATGCTCATACAAATTTGAGTAGCCACTATTTTTCCATCATCAATCACAATTGTAGGAGCATTAAATCTCCAGTCTACTGTGCCACCATTGGAACACTCTTTCTCAATATCTTTACCCCAAGGATCACCCTGAGCAACATCATTAATATGAGCTTCTGAACCTTCCCTTAATTCCTCCCTGCCACCTGATATCGCTTGGCACAGCATGTTGCTACCATATGTAAGGCTCAAACCTTGTATTATCCTATTATAATGAAGCCGCAAGCAAACCATTTGCCCCTCGTCTTCCTTGAGTACCAATTTTTTGGCAGCTGTAACTACTTTCTTGAAGACTTCAATGGAATCATAGCATGTTCTCGCTTCAGATTTTCCAACAAGAATTTTAGGCTTAGGTGGAATTGGAATTACAAGCTCCTTTGTAGTTGACAATGCTTGAATTTGCTGGTGCGAAGACTCCAATTCAAGAAACCTGCTTCCTACTAAGCGCAATTCAACCAAGTTTGTCCAGCTGTAAGTAATGATATTCAGATCATTATTGGTTATCCAATGAGTTAACCTCTCAAGCCTAAATTTGGCATGATGCAGCTAACTACTTCTGAAGCTTGATAACATATATCACCAAAGCAATAGCACAGAGCCAATGCTTGCAAGTGACACACGGTTATAATACTTGTCATACTAGCATCAGCAATTACATGAAGGAAACGAAAAACAACCTCAGGACCATTTTGAAAAGTTGAACCGTTATATTCAACCCTCTTGTGTCTATAATAAACTAATTTCCAATTGTGCAACACCCCAAGAGACCCAATTCTATAACTAACAACAATAGATTGAACATTTTGAAGCATAAAAGAGACTAACCCAACACCATCTGTAGGCTGCAGACCTTTTATAGTGACAGCAGCGCATCTAGCTCCTCCTGTAACAGAAAAGAAATCTGAGAAGAGTTGAAGGACTCCAGAGTTCCTTATTGTTGTACCAGAGAATGGGGGTTCAAAGATGATTTTACCTACACCGTTAAACTGATGTTGATTGTATTCATTAGGCTGAATTAGATCCAGCATTTTGGTCTCTTTAAAACAATTCTTGGGCTTGGGCCTGCCTTTAATTAAGGATAATTGTCGATTTTGATCTTGTTTTGGTTTACTATTTACAAAAAATATTTTCTTGAGAATTCATTTTACTTTTTTATATTTTTTATGTTCTGATTTTACATTTTTACACTCTTATGTTTTGATTTTTACATTTTTACGCTTTGGTATATATCTGTTATATATATCTATTATATGTACATGTGTTATATATTTGTTATATGTCTACTATATATACTATTATATACATGTCATATATCTACTATAAATTCCTGTTGTCTTTTTTACCCAAACTGTTTTAACACATCTGTTATATACATGATACGTACCTATTATATATCTAGAGCATATAAAAGAAAATTTGAAACAGTTTTTACATAATAATGTAAAATTGAAATTTGAAGGGGATTTTTTTATAATTTGATAAAAGTTTGAGTGAAATTTATATATTGTATCTTAGTCATTTACCTAAAAACCCCTTTAATTAACTCTCTAGTCTTTCTAAGGTAAGTAAAATCACACTTAACAACTCGCATCTCCCTTTTTTCACAGTCCTGCAAGTCTGCGTATTTAACCACTTTTTTGTCTTTTAGTGTCAATTCAGTTTGGCCGAAACAACATTCGGTACTGATTTTCATTCCCTTATAATTCTGCAACTCAGCCTCTGTCACCTACTGTACAAGCCAGTTTCTCTTAGCTCCATCTTTTCCGATGACAATCCATTTCTGAGTTCGGCGTTTGTATTTCCATCTTCTTTTTCCTTCGGCAGTTTTATGTAATCCTTGCCCTGGACTCTGCATCCCCGATTGTGGCAGCCGGACCTGGACCTGGACCTGGGTCGAACTGGTTTGTTGACTCTGATTTACACCCGATTTCAAAATCATGTACCCATTTGTTCATTCCTTTTCTTCTTGCAACATCATTCTCAACAAGCTTTCTTGTACTCTGTTTGCTTGTAAGTTCATCTCCCACTGCTTGAAGAAGCTTCTCAACAGTCGATGTCCCATGATGATTCTCTAAGAACGACCTATCAACTAGATCTGAACCCTTGATTACCTCCGGTCCCTTCTCAGATTGCTCATCAAACATTGGGACTGCATCTGAAGAAACTGAAACTTCTTGAAGCTCTTTGAGCTTAAGACCTTCAATCTGGTTTTTTCCCTTCTCTGGAATTCTCTTCCTAAGCATTCGTTCTTTTCCTCATACTTGTTCCAGAGTTCATCAATCTTTTTCACACCGTGCGATTTGCTTTTCAGACTTCATAATAAGGCTGTCCAACTATTGCACAAGGATTTTAAACATTTGTTGCTCATGATTATCCATGGTTTTCTGAGTTTGAGTGAAAATAGGTCAGATGACCAAGGCTCTGATACCAATGTAACGTTCTGGTTACTGATTAGAGTAGAAAATAGAGAAATAACATGAAATAAAGGAAGAATAGGAAATGTAATGGACTGAAATTAAGGAAAACTGTAGAATAATGAACTAGGGCGGAAATAGAATGAAAAGAGCATAAATTGAAAAGGATGATACTGGATATTTCATTTATTTTGGTGAATGATTCATAGTATTAGCCCTCCAAAATCTAGAAATACAGCTGTCCATAATAGGATAATTTAGCATAACAACTAAGATTCTATTTTATCTAAAGCAATAGTGCTGACTCAGCCATTTAGGGAATTGTATAAATACCAGTATGAACTATAATTATGACATAGAATTCCTCCTTTGTAACCTGGTACTAGTACCCAGATGTTTGCAAAATATGATATTGGACAGAATGTAAATTGATATGGTTTTTTTGGATTAAAGTACGAAAAGGATAGGCTTGTTTTGTAACATGTCAGGGAATTAGATACTCTTAGGATGTGGAATGTTAAAAGTTATCAGGAAACAGCTCAGCTATTGTTTTAGTAATCATAGTCCCAATTTAATTAGAAAGATGTTTCTTTGTTTTCTCTGGCAATGTTTACTTTGATTTAATTTATTACCATTCAGAACTTCCGTTGATTTGGTCAGTCCATTGTGATTGAAAAGAGTTTACCATGCCATTTCATTCTGATTTATGTTAAATGATTCCCAAACCAATCACTTTTATAGATCAAGTAAAAGGAAAAGAATACAGAAGGAAAGAAATTTGTGCAGAGAAGTTTAAAGTAAAGACTGAACAGAGAATAAGTGAATAATGAGTATGCAAAATCATCGGCCATAAAGATGGAAAAAAAGCAATGAATTTTACCTCTTTCCCTTTGAGTAATCGATAATTAAAATGTTGTTTTAAGCCAATGCTTTATATACATCTCCTAAAAGCTATGGATGGGGCAGACCAAAATCAACTGCAATGAACTAGAAAACCTCAAAATAAAGAAACTAAAATAAGGAATGACCAAAAAGTTTCTACAAATACTTGCAGGAGAATAGAGTGGAAACTGAATTTTATTGTTTATATTTTCTCATTCTTCATACACGTTGAATACCATTCACCAGTGTATTTAGTTTGTTGGAAGTCGAGTTTTGATCTTCAGACAAGTTTTTTTGTCTCTCAACGGTTTTTGGTTCTGCTCGACAGGAAGTACCTTGAAGATCCTTGCTTGTGGGTGGAGTCAAACACAACAACCCTCAGCATTCTTTCCTCTCATGCTGAAATCGGACTTGGCTTCCTCTTGATCATCTCTTTGTTCTCGTCAGTTGGCCTAAACCTTTTCCTGCTCTTTACTTTCTAGTGGGTAATATATGACATTTTGTATTTTAGAGTTTCTCAAGTTTGACACATGTATGCAGGTGGCAGCGTAACATAATACAAACATTTATGTACTGGCAGGTAAACTGCATCTCCGAGATAAAAAAATTCATATTTGTTCCTAAAGTTGTTCGTTGTTTTTTCATCTCTACTATTTCCTACCATATTATATATTTTGATCTTTTTGTGGCAAGTAATGATATAATAGTAGAGATGCTGCTCTGTGTATTTTAGATCCTCGGTCCATAGTTTCTGTACGGAAGATACATTAAAGTAGACATGGACTAGTAGTATATGTGATTGGAAAAAATTAATGGTTGCCATGTTTGTGAGGTATCCCATACGATACAAATTGGCATGTTTTTTCCCTACTCTCTTCCTGAAGAGTTGAAACTGACACTGTTAAAAGGAGTCGGTCAATTGCCCCTAATGTTAGATGTACTATTGGACTTTCTAAGGTAGTTATTACTATACTGTTATCAGTCCATGTATTAAAGTGAAGCTTATTGATTCCAATTGATATTCTCACCACTTTCTCAATGAGCTGACAGAATACGCAATTCTTGTTAATAATTTTAATTTGCTTGGTTGATGAAATACGAATGATAATGCTTGGAGTGTTGTTCATTTCACAAATATTATAGAGCTTGATCTAAAAGCTTGCATTTTTGGCTGGCAGCTACTGAAACTGATGTATCACGCGCCAGTTACTGCTGGATACCATCAGAGTGTATGGGCGAAGATTGGAAGAAGTGTGAACCCGCTTATTCACCGTTACTGCCCTTTCTTGAATACACCCATTTCAGCAGCTCAAAGATGGTGGCTGAGGTAGAAGAAGACAGTTAAAGTTGAGAAGAAAAGCTCAAACAAATATTCAGAGTGGAATGAAATCTGTTCCAAAATTACTATTCACATTTGCCAACTGGCCTTCAGGTAGTATCCAAATAATTGTTACTCCAAAACTTTGCTTTCCATTACCATTTTCTGATTTTCTGCTTCGCTTCCCCTCTTGAAACATTTTCATGGAAATTCTGATATGATTTTTCAGGACTTCTTAATCTTTTTTAAAGCTTTTCAGAGATTTTTCTTGGTAAATGCAATTTTTGCTCCCCTCAAAGTTGTAAATTTGCAGGAAATGCTTATGTGCTTTTATTATAACGTTGGTCTAATGCATCCAAAACCGTCTAAATTCAGATATTTATGCTGACGGGCCTGAAATATCTCTTGTTCTTATAAATCCTTGAACTAAGTAAACGTGCACGAGATTGCTTCCTAGATTTTACGTGACACCTCCTATTTTTTAGTTTGACTTTCAAAGATGTTAGTTTTTTAACTTTTTTCTATTCAATCAGAAGCTGACATGTAATGTTTATGGGCACTTTAGCCAAGTTTATTGGGTTATAAAAACTATTAAAAGTTCAAAGGGGTGGTCGGTAAATTGTGTTAAAGTTCAGCGAGATTTAGATATGTATTTGGCCTAGTGTTTGATAGCGTTGGTTTATGCTGTTACCCAAGTTTATTATAGTTGTTTTCTGGACTAATGATGCAATTCTATTGTTTTTTATTACTAGTAAATTAGACAACTTTTAATCATTTTGTTACAATTTGAAACAAGTAAATTGTATCTTTTCTCCTATCAAAAAGAACAAATGCCTAAAGCTTGCTTTAAAATAATTGAAAATTAAAGCCTATTAACAAGGCACGTAGATTATCACCCCTGAACTTCACTGACAAAACAAACGGTTTATTTTCTTTCTTAATTTTTTTAAACAATTAGTACATTGTCTTGTTAGTGGAATAAAATATAATAGATTAAAAAATGAATGAGAACAATGACAAATGCGATAAGGTTTTTGACTCGATGTCGATATCGGAAAGAAAAACTATTCCTTTTCTTAAATGAAAGAATAGTTATTTTACAATTCCTATAGTAGATAGGAATAACTATTCCCTTTGATATTGATATCGAGACACATTTATTTTTCCATTCCGTCAACTAAACAAGTAGTTAGTTCTCTATGGAAAAGAATTCTCTAAATTTCAATATTAGTACATTTGTAAATTTCAATGTTATTCATTTAGTTTTTATTATTGAGATTTAATGTTATTGTGCACCTTTCAGACATTATCCAATTTAAAGAATTTTTATCCCTGTCAGACTATCTTTGCATTCGTTTACCATTTTCAAAATTTATAAATATTAATATTTAATACTTGTCATTTTACTCAACATTTTTTTATTTGTTATTTGAAGATATTAATGCACCATTTAATACATTTTCTCAAAAAAAATGTATAATAAAGTAAAACAAATAAATTAGTCATTTTAATAGTGGAATAAATTTTTTACTGATTTTGATAAAAATTTTAGAATTATAATTTTCTAATACTCAAGTTAGGCTGATAATTGTGTGATCAAAGTTTTGACATGATGACTAAGATGAAAACTGTGAACTTCATACGAGATCAATTGAGGATTTTTTTTATCTAATGTAAACCTAAAGCAAATTAAAAAAAATGTTTAGGATGATAATTTGTTAGAAGGAAATAATACATGGAAGGCACGTTGTTTGCTTCCACGAATTGCTCAACCCACTCACAAAATCTAATTATAGTAAATTGCCAGTTCCGTGCAAGCATTGTTTTAGTCCTCGCAAATTTTTTATATTTGTTTTTTTATGAAATATTTGCTTTTATTGTTTAATAGTACGAAAATTTGTCTTGAATTTTTTTATGGCCTGAAATAATCAAAACTTTACAAGGCAAGTTTAGTTGTTATAAAGTAGGGGAGATAATTATTGAATTTAATTATTACTTTCATAAAGATAAATTGAATGATAAACTTTTGTACAAATTATACATACTTTAGAGAAAGTATACAGTGAAGCATGAAATTAATGTTTAAATCCTTGAAGCAACACGTTAACATGAAATCACTACTTTTTAACATAAGTTATACACAGTTCCAAACTAAAAAGTTAAAAACCAATGTTATGATTCAAAATAACTTGCCAATCTATAAGCAAATATATTGGGAAACAAGTTCAACGAACTTCCACATAACTCTGGTGAATGACAAGCTAAAAAACATGCTATATTTCCATTGGAGATAGCCTCATGGTAAAGAGCCAAGGTGCGCAACCACCACGTACCACCCGTCCTTGAAAATTAACATATTGTATATGGATTTTGTTTTTGTTTTGTTTACTTTGGTTATTAGTTATATTATAAGTGTTTACGTATAATTATGGTGAAACTTTGGCGAACATAATAGTAATATCTCAAGAGTACCAAAAAAAAAAAAAAAAATGGTGGCGTGGAAGAAAATTGGGTGCCACAAGTTTAAATTTGAAAATAATTGGAAAAATGATGATCCAAACTACATTTACAAGAGATAAAATGTATTGATATAAAATTAAATTATTATATTTTTTTTATCCCTACATTATGCATGTATTGATATAAATTTGTATTTACATCTGAATGATATTTTTAAGAAATAAACAATGTGAGAGAGCTACTTGTTAAATTAATTAAGCCAGTTGCTAGTCACCATAGCTTTCTTGTTGTAGAACATTTATGAAAACATTAATTATGAGTTATATCAAGTCCTTAAAAAACTTATTATTACATGTATGTATATCAAAATAAAAAAACATTTAAAAATCACACGTGATAACAGGAAAAAAATAAAATTTATGCATAAGTTTGAGAAAAGAATACTCACTCAATTTCTTTATATTAATATTTTGAAATTTTCACCAAAACTAATGAAAAATTTATTACATTGTTAAAATGATTAATTTATCATCTACATCTTTAAATTAAAATTTTATTTTATTTTTAATTACCAACCTATAATTTTTTTCAGTTGAAAAATTCTCTCCTAATAGTATAGTATATTAAAAAAAATTATTAAAAATGCATTGACAATGTTAACTGATAAATAAAAAAGAAAAAAATAAATAAATAGAAAACACTAATAAAAACTTACGTAGGAAGTAATAAAAGATTATGGCCGAGAAAGCTAATTACAGATTCTTCATGGGTAGTAGTACGGGGAACGAGGAATATGATTGGTTGCGAGTGTCAGTTATCGCGTGGGGCTCAATCACCAGTCATTCCGTCCCATTCGCCATTATTCTGTACATCATATCATTCTGGATTTTAAGATTATTGAAAACAAATTATATTCTTTAAAAAATAATCATATTAGATTGTTTAGTTCATTTAAAAATTGTATAATTAAATAATAAAAAAGTATTTAATCATCAATTAAATAAAATGTTCCAATATTAATAAATTTGATAAGTTGACTTTTCATTTAATTATTTATATGTAAAAGATCAAATAAAAAATGTTTAACATTTATTGTATCAAATCATATAGGAAATAAAAAAATAAATAAGCTAATGTAAAGTTAAATTTTGGTTAATTATCTACTTTTACCAATGTATTAAAACTATTTTTGAAATAGACTATTTACTAAATATGCTCGTGTGTACATCATTATAAATTTCGTTAATGCACATCATTTGGGGCAAATTAATACAAAAGATTAGTTTTATACGTTATTTTACATGTAAATTCCATCCTGCGCGTAATAATTTGAGTTCCATACGTGAACATGCTGGAATTTGGATAAATGGTCCAAATTCAACATGACATATTCGACACTTTGTACAAATTTTTCCTTGAATTGAAGTCCAAGGTAGTTTCCACAAACAGAAATTAGTCCAGCTGAACTTTTTTTTTTTTTGAAAAACTCCAGCTGAACATTTTGGTTGAGAAAGTTACTTTAGATTCATTAATTGATTTGAACTTTTTAGTGATAATAATAATAATATAATAATAATAATAATAATAATAATAATAATAATAAAAATGATAATTAATAATAATTAATTTGAAATTACTAAATTAGTATGAAGCGATTTTGGTTCTTAGTAAATTTCTCTATTTTATTATACATATCTGTGTTACTTATTTTAAATGGTTTTACCATTTTTTCTGCTGTCCCTCTGAACTGAAAGCCATTTTAAAGTACAATTACATTTTGATCATCATTTCTTTGTAGAAGAGAACGTATTAATAAATATTTTTTAAAACTAATACCTCCGTTTTTTTTTAGCAGTCCTCCTACGCATTTCACACTTTTTAATAAAATAATTTATAAGGGTGTAAGTATTAATCTACCCTTAATATCTTAAAAATTGTGCATTTAATGCTATGAAAATAAAAAAAGTAAATAAGGGTATATATGGAAGAAAGATGATAAATAATCATGAAATTTTAAAATGGACTACTATTTTGGATTTTTATATTTTGATTAAATGGATCACTTTAAAAAACGGAAGGAGTAATATTTTTCACTTTCTTGTGTTATAAGTTTTATCTCCCCCTAACATAACTAGCAAACATTTAAGAACACTTAATTAGTCGCTCAGAGTGTAAAACGTCAAGTCGTTCAAGTCAGCAGTAGATCAACAATGACACAATGAATGAGGCTCCATTTCGATGATTAGGGAACCTTCAACAGTTGAGAAACAATGGGAGTCTCCTCCCTTTTGCTGGCTCAAGTGTAAAGTCGATGTCGAGATCTTTGCCAACCGGAATAAAATGAGTTTGGGCTCTGTTGTTCAAGATGCCAATGGAGAAAACTGTGTTGGAGATTCCTCTTGTTTACATGCTGGTGTGACTGACCTAGAGCTTGGTGATATGACAAGTTGTTTGGAGGAACTTTCTTTTATAAAACGAAGAGGATGTCAATATTAATTCTCATTCTCAACTCGCTTCTTCTATTGGTTTAATTTACGATGATTGTTTATTTAGTTGGTTAGTACAATTGATAAGATTGAATTTATTTATATTTGTTAGTCTGATGAGTTAGTATATGCTCTTGCTCGTGCAATCGATTTCATGTACAAGAAAGTTGAACTGATATTTTTTTCCTCCTTTCTTTGAATTGTAGTGCTTAATTTTCATTACCAATGAAGTAATCATTTCATGAAAAAATCTAATTTCCATTTGGCTTGGTAATTATAACCATATTGTACTAGAACATTGAGACAGAAAGAGGAGAAGTAACAAATCAAAAGAAAAAAATAAAAAAAAAAGGTGATGAACGAAGTGACAAACAAATAAGCGAAACCAAAAAACGTTGTAACAAATTTTGAAACAGCAACAACAAATGAGATCTCGGCTTTTTATGGAATCGTTCGACCTAAAAGTTAAAGCTGATAGGTTAGGACTAATCATAACTTTTATGTCAGTTCTGACACGTTCTTGCACGCAAATGATCCTTGAACTTGAAACGGGTTCAACAAAGAACTATTAGGATTTGAATCTTGACCTTTGACTCCAAGAAGCTCTATATCAGTTTAGGAATTTTGGCCAACAACTTAATAGAATGTAGAAACTTGGTGGGCCTTTAGATTGTTGGGATTGATAATTGAGTGAGCACATGCGCGTTTGAGCTCATTTAACACAAAGTTAATTGACATTTGTTAAGACATAATTTATACACTTATAAATTGTTCTTTGAAAATTTTATTTTCGATGTCAGATCTAGACTTAGCCATTAGAACCTTAAATGTGAACTCATGATATTCTAGTTGTAAGATATTTTTCTGCTCTAGATAATTCTCAATCGTAGTTTTTGTATTATTCATGACAGATTCCACACAATTGTGTTATCAAAATAGGTGCAGAAGAAGTATGCAAGAAAAAGAAAGGGGACAAAGACCTGGAAGAAACGTGGATAAAAATAGATTAAGAGTAATTGGTGATGTTATATTAGGGAGAAAATATATATGTATTCAGTAAATTAGGTTGAATCATTCATACCATAGTAATCAGACTTGTTCAGAGGCCTGACTACCCACTCAGCCCGGGAGCTGGACATTAGATTTTCTAAAAGACAGGGTCTGAGCCTATAAAAATGCAAAATTTTAGGTTGAGCTTAGTTTTTATATAAATAACCAAGCGTAACCTGAACCCGACTCAATAAAAAATTGTTTATCTATAATATTTAAATAATATTTTTAGATTTTATTTATTAAAATTTTGAACTTAAATACAATATTTCATTCCATATATTAAAGAATTTAATTGAAATATAATTATATATTTATATATAAAGATTTTATTTTATTTATCTTTTAACCAATTGAAAAATTCAAAAGAAATGCGGGCTTCGGGTTGGTTTGGGAATATTCTTATAAATCTGACACGAACTCAACCTGGGTTAGTGACGAAGCCACATAATGTAATGCGGGGTTCAAGGACCCCACGTTTTATTTGTAAAAAAAAAGGTATAGATTTACATATAAATTGCATTCAGACACAATTAAAAATTATCTTTGGGTATTTGGTCTTGTTTTCTTCAACTACAATTCGATTTAAGTTCAGTTAAGTTCAATTAAGTTAAGTTAAGTTCAGTTAAGTTCAGCTATGTGTAGTTATAAATTTACACTGAAATAAGTTCAGTTAAGTTTAATTAAGTTCAGTTAAGTTAAGTTAAGTTTAATTCAGTTCAACTTCCAGAAATTGAAGAGAACATGACCTTAGTATTAAAGTTACACATTATGCTAGCAAAAAAACACATTTTTTAATGAATACCAGCATATCTTTATTCATTAGTTCTATTACTTTCTTCACTATGTTTATTCAACAATAAAAAAATATTCACCGTTGTCATACATAAACTTTTCATGATTTTACAATTTATAGATTTTTTTAATATATCATATATATATGGACGCCATGGTAAAAAAGTTATTAACTCATCACTGACCCGAGTTCGAAGTTGTAATGTTGGATATTTATAAAAAAAAATTGATATTTAAGCAATATGTTTACCTATTTACAATTTAGACCCATTAGAGAGTAAATTATGTACACTTTCATCCAACATGCAAACATAATTACAAGATGACGTTCCTCCTTCCATCTTGCATCGCGATCGTTCTCAGTCCCTCTCTTCCTCCTTCATGTGATAGCAACCACCGTCGTCAACTCATCTGCCTCCGATCACCACAGAAACTACCTCGATACAGAGCTCATTCTGTCAATTGTTCGCAAATTTTTGACTATACTCGTTTCGAAAGGCTTATCCCCGGTAACGGCGCCAATAACTTGTTCGCCACTTTTCTACTGAAAAGTTTAATAACTTATTCGCGAGATTTTTTCTTTAAAGTAAGTACAGGTGTTGTCAATACCACTTATCAAAATAGAAAAATGATGATAACTGCAAGTATACAGTTGCGATGTTGTTTTAAAAGATATTGAACCCACAGGGAAGGAACCCATTCTAAAGACCAACGTGAGTAACGGAATAAAGAAAATAAAATTGATAATTTTATTATTGTTGGGTAGGTGGGTTATGATGGTGGATAAATGTATATAGATTAGAGTAGAAGAAATCAGTATAGATTATCCCTACGAACAAGTATAGCAAAGAAAACATGCAAAATCAACATAGATATTACGTACACTAGATTAATTTAACAAATTCGATTCTAGATATTCAGATATACAATTATTCACCGTAGAGCAACACATGAAATGAATTTTCTAAATCTAGTGCAAATGAATTAAGATGATTATATATACCTGGATAACAATACTACTATGCTTAGTACGGGTCGCTCTCACATAGCCATATTTAGCAAGTTACCATTCCAAAAATGTTGGCTCACTAAACAGCATTATAATCACAGATCCAGTGATTATACATAATCTCGTTAACCCTGAAACTACTCTTAAAGTTAACTCAAAAGCATATAACTTGATTAATAGAAAAGACTCAACACGAAATACACATTATGACACATAGACATATCATAAACTTCAAAATAGAAAGTATAAGTAAAAAATAAAGCAAAGTTGTAAGGTATGCAAGTGAAAGCTAAAGTTGATCAAATAGTATCCACTCTTTAATGAGAGTCATCAATTCCCGCAATTCCTGCTTCTGCTTTGAATTTGGTCTCGACACTTACAGAACCACCGCTAGGATTATATTCTTTGTGAATATCTAACAAACGAGTATTGAAGCATGAAAACTTTTATTGATAAGTGATTTGCAATTACACTTGTACAACAATCGCACGAATATGTAGAGAAATCTAGTGATCGAAATAAGGTTCGAATCACTTATATATTTTCTCGCTAACTTAGAACGAAATAAAATCTACACGATTTTCACACATATATACCCTCTATGTCACATTAAGTGCCCACACACAATACATTCCACCCATTCCATGAAATTAGTGAGTTTGGAGCCCTATGTATAGAGTACGGAGGGTTGCGTCTATCCAAACGAAGAGTTGTATCCATTGGTGAAAGTTTGCATCACTTCATTGCGATTGGTTGAATTGGTTTGATCTTATACACAATGGAAAGGCACCTTTTCATGATTGGTTGACTTCCAAAAGGTGTCTTATCGTTTGGTAGTTGATGGTGGTTGTTCGTTCTTATCTGGCTGTTGGTAGTTGAGAAGAGTTGACTAAAAAACTGTCAAAGTCGTGACCACGAAGTACATGTCACGATCGTGAATACTTGGTTGGCAACTTTCTGTTCTGAAGAATACTAAGTCACGATCGCGAATGGTTATCGCGACCGTGAATTGTGTTTTTCTTCAAAATCCTTCTTGTAACTTTACCGATCTTCAACAGCTTTGAGGTAACCATAGTGATAGAAGGTAGTCAGCTTTGTCAAGTGGTGAAGAATCACCACTAGCCAATAGAGTTTCTTACTCTCTACCATATGGTAGAGCACACATTGTTCAAAGTTTGTACAATTAGCCAGCGAGCCTGTTTTGGGTAGCAGCAGCTTCACCACCAGCTCATGGCACATCCTCGCTGTCCATGACATCCCGTTGGTTGCTATATCCCCTGAAATGTAGTTGGCAGGGAGTTCCCAATCCTCGGGAATGATAAAAACGTCTTCATCATTGGATTTGTAGTGTTGGGTGCTTGAATTAGGCATGTTGAGGATTCTCCCTATCAACCGTGAACAAATCAAGGTAGATTTACATTCAAAGTCCATCAGCAGGACATCACTAAAACCTTCTATGGTGTAGAGATTAGTATAGAAGGCCCTAATGAGGCCTATGATTGCTGGACCCTCCATCCTTAAGAAGGAACTGAGGTGTTGCTTCTTGATGACTTGGTGCATGGTTTTGTTGAGCAACAATCCTTCATAGTTCACTTCAAATACTGGACCAAAATCCAAGCCATCTTCCCAACCTACTCTTTCTAAAGTAGTGCCCGCTTCAAGAGTAAGCTTTTCAGTTTTCCCTTCCACGTTCATAATAATCTTCATTACAGTAGTTTTCTGGATTCTGAAGGTGGTATTGGTTCTTTCCATTTGAGAGATTTTGAGAGAAGATTGAAAGAAGAAGAAATTAGGGTTTGAATGTTCTGATGATTCAAATTCGCAAAAAGCAAGTGACCCATTCTCTTCAACTGTTCAACTTATATAGATGATCTCATCTCTCCTTGATACGTATCATGATCTCAGTTTCTGATGAAAATGAACACTGTGATTGACCTCTAAATTAACCGCATTAGATAAACGGTGAGATTAGGTAAAAACAATTCCAATTCAAATGTGCGTCTTTTTGAAAACGCAGATTTGAATTTTAACCGCGAACTGTTCCTCATGCCATTTCTTTAAAAAACTTGACGATGTTATCCATGTATCATCTCATGCTAGATCTCCAACACTTAGCTAAATTTCTAAGATTTTCATCCTTCTTCTTCATCGTTGATTTGCCATACTAATCAATTACTTTAGTACACAGAATTGTTCTTTTGGTAATGATTTGGTGAAGATATCAGTGCGCTGCTCCTCTGATGGAACATACTCCAGCTTGACATCTCCTCATAGCACATGATCTCTAATGAAGTGATTCCTGATGTTGACATGCTTCATTCTCCCATGTTGAACTGGATTCTTAGATAAATCAATTGCACTTTTGTTATCACACATAACCTTGAGACAATTAGACTTGATACCATAATCTTCCAGTTGCTACTTGATCTAAAGCAATTATGCTACACAACTTGCTGCCATGTACTCTGCTTCAGCTGTACTCAGTGCAACAGAAGTTTTCTTCTTACTGTACTAAGAGACAAGACCCTCTCCAAGGGAATGACATCCCCCTATTGTACTCTTCCTGTCTAGTTTGTGTCTTCCATAATCAGCATATGTGAATCCTCTAGGAGTGAAATCTGAACTACTAGGATACCACAGACCTACTTAGATTGAGCTTTGTAAGTACCTGAGAATCCTCTTCAAAACTGCTAAGTGAGATTCTCTAGGGTCAGCTTGATACCGAGTACAGTAGCACACAACATACTATTTGTCTAGCCTACTAGCTGTGAGATAAAGAAGAGAACTGATAATTCCTCTGTAGAATTTACTATCCACAGGTTTAGCAACTTCAATTTTACTCAAGATAGTATCTATAGCCATAGGAGCGGACATTGGCTTTGAATGTTCCATATCAAATTTCTTTATAACTTCTCTGGCATATTTGGACTGACTGATGAAGATTCCATCATTAGTCTGCTTGATTTGAAGTCCAAGACAAAAACTGAGCTCTCCCATCATAGACATCTCAAACTCGCTCTTCATCTGCTTGCTGAATTCCTTTCACAGCTTCTCATCAATTGCTCCAAATATAATATCATCAACGTATATTTGGATAAGCAACGCATCTTCTTTCCTTCACCTGATAAACAGAGCTGTATCTACTTTACCCCTTTCATAGGCTTGGCTGATCAAGAAATTGGTCCACCTCTCATACCAAGCTCTTGGAGCTTGCTTCAATCCATAAAGAACTTTCTTCAATTTGAAGACATACACAGGATTCTTCGCATCTTCAAAGCCTAGAAGCTGGCTAACATAGACTTCTTCTTGAATGAATCCATTCAAGAAAGAACTTTTGACATCAATTTGAAATAATTTGAAGTTCATATGGGATGAGAAAGCACAGAGGATTCGAATAGCTTCAAGACGGGCTACAGGTGCATAGGTCTCATCATAATCGATGCCTTCTTGATAATTGTAGCCTTGAGCAACAAGCCTGGCCTTGTTCCTGACAATAATGCTATCTTCATCTAGCTTATTCTTGAATACCAATTTGGTACTAATAATTGATTTCCCTTTAGGCCCAGGAACTAGATCCCAAATATCATTGCGCTTGAACTGATGCAATTCCTCTTTCATTGAGATCATCCAATAATCATCTCCTTCTACATCTTCAAACTTCTTAGGTTCGATCAATGATATGGAGGCTGAATAACTCGTCATCCGACTAAGCTGACCTCACATCATCACTGGATTATGAACATCATCAACTATGCTATCTAGCCGATGGTTGCGATGAACTCTAATTTCTCATGGAAGACTTGGGTCAACTGCTAGAGGATCGACAACTGGATACTGAGGAGAAGGTTGATCTTCGCCATCGTTGAAGTTGATAGAA
Organism: Euphorbia schlechtendalii; assembly: GCA_949673415.1. NCBI lineage: Eukaryota > Viridiplantae > Streptophyta > Magnoliopsida > Malpighiales > Euphorbiaceae > Euphorbia > Euphorbia schlechtendalii. The sequence goes on along the minus strand of CATIWQ010120466.1, from coordinate 5,065 downwards.
AGATCTTCATCGTCATCTTTGGCTTTCTCAACTGGGGGATCTTGTGCTGAGTTGGGTAGCACAGCTTGTGGCATACTGAGTTGATTTGAAAACTGGGGAACTCCTTCATTTTCATCAAAGGGATGTCTTTCTGCAATGTTAGTTTCATCGAAATCTTCATGCATAGACTCCTCTAAAAAGCTGGTACGCTTGACATATATTTTATATGTCCTACTGCTAGTTGAGTATCCTAAAAAGATACCTTCATCAAACTTAGGATCAAACTTTCCTAATTTCTCATTGGCGTTAAGAATATAGCACTTACAACCAATGATCTAAGATGACCAATCTTAGGCTTGTGCCCTCGCCAAAGCTCATAGGGTGTTTTCTCAAGAATTGGGTGAATTAAAACCCGATTCAAGATATAAGAAGTTGTGTTAACAGCTCCTTCCCAAAAGTACTTTGGCAGATTGGTATCACTCAACATGGGTCAAGCCATCTCAATTATTATCCTATTCTTCCTTTTTACAACCCCATTTTGTTGAGGCGTATAAGGAGAAGAGAAGTTGTGGTCAATGTCATACGCTGAACAGAATTCTTCAAAATGGAAATTCCCGAATTCACGTCCATGATCACTTCAGATTCTACAGATTTTATCTCCTGTTTTGTTTATAATCCATTTACTAAGCTTGACAAAAGATTCATAAGTCTCATCTTTGCTACTCAGCAAGACTACCCATGTGAATCTCGTTAAGTCATCTACTACCACCAATGAGTACCTCTTACCACCCTAGCTCATACGCTGAACTAGGCCGAAATGATCAAGGTGGAGTAACTCTAACAGTCTCTTAGTTACTACATGATTTACTGATCTAAATGTTTTTTTAACTTGCTTACCAAGCTGACAAGCAGAGCACAGTTTATCCTTCTTAAAGCTGATATTGGGTAAACCCACAACTAATAGCTTTTGGCCAGTTTGGACAGAATGTTCATATTAATATGAACCAACATTCTATGCCAAATCCATGAGTTATCCTCCTTAGATACAAGATAAACATTAATGGATCCAAGGGATAAATCAATCATATAAACATTATTGATCTTAGGAGCAAAGAGTATAGTTGAGTCACTCTTACAGTCAATTATTGAGCATCCTACAAAATCAAACGTAACCTTCCTGCCTTTGTCACAGATTTGGGCTACACTGAGCAGATTGAACTTTGGACCCTTGACAAGCGATTCCTCTTCGATTGAAGGAGAGACACCAAAAGTGCCACAGCCTACAATCTTGCCTTTCTGGTTATCTCCAAAACTGACACTTCCATTTCTTTTGCACTCCAATGAGATGAACTAGCTTTCATCTTCGGTCATATGCCTTGAGCATCCGCTATCCAAATACCACATTCGAGAGTCATCAACGGATTTAAGGCTCACCTACAAAATCGTTATGTTTTCTTAGGTACCCATGCTTTTGAGCTACGTCCTCCTTTGTTAGCAGTGCTTAGGTTTGACATGTCATACTCATCGTAATAACCATTTTTATGCTTACGAAGAACTATGGCATGTCCAGCATTCCCACAAAAACCGCACAACGTTTTTGGTTTGGGCTGGCTAGCTTTCTTGTATTTAGAGGAATTCTTCTTCTTAGAATTACTAGTTTGGTTACTCTGAGTTTGACTGTTGGCTGGAGGAGTGATAAGTGTATAATTACACTTATTATCATGACATTTTCAAAAATAAAATGATATAGTTTTGTTTCATTTTATACTTCATATGAAAGATTTCACGTGGTACGTATTTGTTTTTTTATGCAAATGCAGAAACTAGGTAAATCTTGGAAGTAAAATGAACAAGAGTGGAATTCTATGGAAAAAGAGTGAAAAAGGTGTAAAAAAATGCTTGGAACTTAATGAATTGGCAAAGGATCAAAGATGTCAAAGATCGGTAGAAATCGTAAAGAGGAATCATGTGAAAATCCAACTACCTCATACATGATACCAATGTTCTGGTTTAAGGAGGGTTAATGAGCCGATTAACCCTAGTAAGGTATATTTCAAAAACTTCCTAAATAGTTACGATAGTGCTGCCATGAAGCGAGTGTTTACAAGACTTTGAGTGAAGAGAAATGTGTATGTTGCAAGAAAAAGGAGCTGGAATTATCTAAATTTTTGTTTTCTAACCCCCAATGACTCCCTTCCGGTCAAGAAGTACCCTATCGTTTGAATTTGATATCGATAGGGATAGTAAAATTGAGGGCATTCAAAGTAAGGTTTTCAAAACTAGGGGCTATAAACGAGGAGAGTAAACAGACGGTTGTGAAACCAATGATAAAGGGGGTGTTTTGGGACTCTTTCCGCGGAGAACGAATTTATGCAAATGTCATTTCACTTGATCATGAGTGAAACGAGAAGAAAATACTATCAGCAGTTGCTAGGACGTGATTATATACAGTGGCTAAGGGATCTCGGTCGAAAGTGGGGGAAGTGCGTGGCCTAAGTTTGAACCTTATAGTGGAAGTTACACCATGGAGACAATGGGCTTGCTTAGTAAAACTTCTTTCAATCTCGAATTTTAGAACTTTGTATGATTTTTTACATGAAAACGGCTTTAATATTAAATTTGCGGCTCCGGTGGGAGGCGAGTACGTTATTGTTGGTTTTTGTTTGATTGATGTCATGAACAACGTTTTGAATGATGAGTGGAAAGTGTTGCGTTATATTATCTCAGAAACGAGCACAATTTCAAATAAATTTTCAACTTTCGAGAGAATTATGTACCTTGATTTTATGGGAATTCCACCGACTATGTTATGTGATCTGTTGGCTATGTAGTTAGCATCTATCTTTGGTCATGTTATAGCTATTGATGGTGATTTTAATGGTCCAGGTTGGCTAGATTTGATCTTTTGCCTTATTTTGGTACCGGTGGGTACGGTTGGGAAGACTTTCAAGTTGCGTGTTGGTTTGTGTAAGTTTGATGTTGTTGTGGAACTTCGCCAAGGGGTTGGATATCATTGAGAGAATAGCTCAACTGAGATGACCTCATCTGATTCGAAGGCATCAGTTTCGGGTGATGGTTTTGGGGGGGTCTGGACATCAGGTCTCGGCAAAGAGGTAGGCAGATGGTAGTAACCTAAGTCATTTTGTGGCAGTGGGGGCAGCAGCTATTGGAGCTGGGGAAAATAGTTGTAGTCGAGTTCTAGAGTCGGAGAGTTCAGATGGGGTGTATGCTTCTGTTTCGGTTAGAATTCACAAATCTCGGTAACATTCCTAGGGATCATTTAATCATTTTGTGATGAGGTCTTCTGGACCAGACATCTCGAACATGATTAGGGTGAACTTAAGGGCAATCAATAATGACCAAAGGTTCAGTGAAGAGAATCTAACGTTCAATGTGGGGAAAGAGTTAGGAATTTTTAATGACCAACATATGGATGTGATCGTAGAGGCGTTGGAGGAGCGATAGGGCTATTATGGTATATGTGGATAACTGAGGCTTTTTTCATATTTATATGTCAGTTAATTTTTTATGTTGGAATTGTCATGGAGGAGTGGCGAATGGGGCGATACAAATTTTGGTATGTTCATTGATTTGTAAGTGTAGTTTAAATTTAATCTGCCTCATCGAATCTAAAGCAATGACTACCACAGACCAAATAATTCATAAATTTTGGGGACACAATGATTTTGGAACGAGCTTTGTACTGTCACAGGGCTCTTGGAACTCAACGATGCTACAAGGTATCGTTGTTTTTTGTGCTAGTAGGTGGATTTTAATGCATTTTACATCATCTCATTTGGACTTCCACGTCTTGTGTGTTTATGGCTCCTCGAATTATTTAGAATGAAATCAACTTTGGGAAGAATTAACACCGTTAACTTGGGTCGTTGGAATGTCATCATATGTGGGGATTTTAATGAGGTGTTACATAGCTTGGAATGGTGCGAGGGGGGGGGGGAGTGTCTAACTCTATGTTATCATTTAGAAACATTGTTGAGAGTTGTGGATGATAAGTGTATAATTACACTTAATATCATATTAATTTTACACATTAAACCCTATGAATTAAGTCATTTTTATACTTCATATAAAAGATTTCACGTGGTATGTAGTTGTTTTTGATGCAAATGCAGATAATAGGTAAATCTTGGGAGTAAAATGATCTAAAGTGGAATTCTAAGAAAAAAGAGTGAAAAGGTGCAAAAAGATGCGTGGAATTTAAAGATTTGGTTTAGGATCGAAGCTAACAAAGATCGGTGAAGTTGCAAGGAGAATTTTGAAGAAAATGCATTTCACGGTCACGACAGTCATTCGCGGTCATGACTTGTATACTTCAGAAATAGAAGTCTGCCAATCAAAGATTCACGGTCGTGACATATATATCGCGGTCGCGACTTGGACGATTTTCTGATTTTATCTTCTTAACTACCAACTGCCAGATAAGCATGATCAACCGCCATCAACTACCAACGAAAAGACACTTATTAAAAGTCAACCAATCATGAAAAGGTGCCTATCCATTGTGGATTAAATCAAAGCTTCCCAACCAATCATAATGAAGAGATGCAATCATTCACCAATGGACACAACCCTTTGTTTGGATAGACACAACCCTTTGAACTCTATAAATACGGTTCCAATCATCACAAATTCCGTGCACCAACACATCACAGAGTGAAGAAGAAAGGGGTGAAAGATAGTGTATAATGTGTAGATAGAGAGTTCGCTACGTTCATAAGTGTTAGCGAGAAAATATTTAAGTGATTTGAATCCTTGTTTCAATCACTAGATTTCTCTATATTCTCGAGCGATTGTTGTATAAGTGTACTTGCAAATCACTTATCAATAAAAGTTTTCATTCTTCAATATTCGTTTGTTCAATATTCGTAAAGAATAGCATCCTAGCAAAGGTTTTGTACGGGTCGAGACCGAATTCAAAGCAGATGCAGGAATTGCGGGAATTGACGACTCCCATTAAAGAGTAGATACGGTTTGATCAACTTTAGCTTTCACTTGCATACCTTACAACTTTGCTTTGCTTTCTACTTATACTTTATATTTCAAAGTTTATGATATGTCTATGTGT
>CATIWQ010120454.1:0-18697 GCA_949673415.1 Euphorbia schlechtendalii | reverse complement strand
GTAAAGAAAAGAGTGAGACTAGTATCAATGATGTTTTTAGTAATTTTAGGAGAAGACTCGAGAGTAGTAGCAGTGAATTGGACATATCTTTCAGTAGGAGTAATGGAGTTTATTAAAGGATTTTGTTGAGGTAGTGAAGGGGGGTTGTGGCTTAGGAGTTTCTTCTACCATAACTCTAGATGAGCTATCAATGAAAAAAGAAAGTCTTAAGGGATTTTGTGGCATGAAAGGGTGTAGCCTCTATTCCTTTTATAACATTTCTTCCAAGGGTTTCTAAAAAGGAAGGAGAAAGGATCCATGTCACTAGTGAAGGTGGATAAGGAAAAGTATAGTTATAGAGACCCATGGTTTGACAAATTTTTTGGGAAAAGGGTAATTCTTCTATAGTATAGGTTGGTATATAACCAAATTCTCTTTCTATACCAAAATCCATAATGCAAAGAGAGCTCTCATTGGGTTTAATGGAAGTATCAGGGTAAGAGAGAAGTATTTTGAGAGATTTTCATAAAAAAATCTTGAAGATTGAACTCAACTGCTGGAAAGCCATCACTTTGATTATTCTCTTCAAGTGGATTAGTGATTTTGCTCATTCCTTCCTCAATAGTTAAAATTATGGGGGTAGCATTTGAGTGGGGTTCAATGGATGAGGTTTTTGAGGTAGCAGATTTAATGTAACTTGAAGAGGACATGGGAGATGAGATAGATTATTGGCATGAGAGTTTCTTTTTGGGTATTTGTGTTTGTTCATCATAAAGACTTTGTTGAAACTCTCTCTATTTAGTAAGGAACCCTTAGTTGGTTAAAGAGAAGAATAGTTATTAGTATGAATGTGCCAAAACTTAAAGAACCTAGTGAGCATCATCCCATAGGATTTCTAGCTTTGAGTTATCTTCTTGTGATGTTGAAGAGAATCAAAGAAGGAAGGTTCAGGAGCTTGTGGATGACAAGATGCCAAAGAATGCACCTATCAGTTTGAACCATTAGAGCATGGTTAGAGGTTTGAGGGAAGATTACTCCAAAGTTTATATGTTGAAATAGCTTAAAGTTGATATTGAGTAATCCAATATCAATTCTCTTGGATGAACTCATGGGGAGTTGAGCTTCATTGAAAAAGTATTGATCAAAAGAGGATGGATAGAGGTTTTGGGTGGTAAGAGAAGAGATGGTGGTGCCAATTTTGGGAAGATCAAAGATGGTACTAATTATGGAAGCATTCAATGGGAAACACTGGTTATTGAGACAAATACTAAAACTGTCTTCACTGACATTTTCTGTAGAGTTGTAGAATTCTTCTACAAGTTTCCCAGTGATATTATCTCTAAGATTGAGAAAGTTTAACCAATTCTGATAGTTGAACCATTCATAGACTTATAGATAATCTTTCTAGAGAATGTGAACATCCATAGATTTGCACTTGGAGAGTTCTTGATTGTGATTACCATTATATAAGTGATTTCCAAGGGAATTTATCTAGAAGAGGTTGAGTTCTTCCTTTAATAAATTGATTGTAGTTCATTTTCTCACCCTTATGCTTTTTCTTGTTACTAAATTTTTTTTTGTTTTTTCTCTTCATTTTAGTGTAGAGAGGAAAGAAGGCAGTATGTAAGGATTTATAAGGTAGCTGAGAGCAATGACAGAAAATGAAAGGTCAAGAGGCAACAAATTTATCTTGTAAGGATTATCTAGATATATGGTTGCGCATTCTCCATTAAAATGAGGCAGGTAGTAGTTAGAAGGAAGAGAAAAGCTTAAAAATAGTTTTTAATCATCCTTTTTTTAAAAAATATCCTAGAGAAAATGTAATTAGGGAAATTGCAAGGGTTCCTTTTTCAAAAAGGAAGAATTTTTGTTCATTAGCAAAGGAAGTAATCATAAAGGGATAAAGACAAATAGAATTTTTAAAAGTATGGTCTTGTCTTTTAAATAAAATATTTGCATGATGAGATTGATTAGAAATAAAAAATTTTAAGTGTCTTTTATATATACACGTGCGGGCATACATAAAGGGATAGGTATTACAATAAGAAGTATGTAGGTGAACATGAAATTAACATGTAAAACTCATGCATGCATACGTGGACAAGGTGGTTGGTCTTATGGCATAGATTATCCATAACTTAACTGAGATGTATTTCCCCATATGTTATATTTGAGGAGGAGTGAAAAATTAAAGGGTTAAGGAACATATCTCATTTCTTCTATCAAAATATGAGATGCGCGTGTTGTCAACCCTTCTAAATCCTTCATTTGTAGGTTGATTCTCCAAGTATGATAATCTTCTCATTTTTATTTCCTGCTTATTTTGTAATGAATTTTTTATTATCTCCTTTTCTTCATCTTGCCTTCAATAGGTTGATGAATAGCCTTCAGGAGAGGATCTAAGGTGGCTTTGTTCATAGAGCAATATTTTTCTGAATTTGTGAAAGTATGATGAATTTTATTAATTTCATTATTTCTATACAAGTAATAACTTTGATTCTTTAAATCCTTTCCTTTTTTGCTTGTCTTTTTGTAAATATCATTTTTAGCAAAAGTAGTGAACTTTTTTACTAGAAGGATTTCCTCTAAAGTGAAGGTTTCTGAATCATCATCTGAGTCATAGTTTGGAATTTCTTCATAATAATTTTCTTCGAGTTTGTCTCAAATTTCTTTTTCTGTAAAACAACCTAAAACTAAGATCAAGGAATCATTAGATAAGGAACCTTGTAAAATATGTATGGCTCTAGAATTTAGAGAGAGAGTATCCTAATATTCATTGCTAAATTCATATATTTCTTTTGAAAATTTTTATTGTCCATAATTTTGGTAGGAACAGTATTTCCCTCTATTATTATTTTCTATAACATTGAATCAATGGATTTTATAAAAATTTGCATCTGAACATTCCAGAGTTTGTATTCTTCTGGATCAAGCAAAGGAGGATTTGAAACAGAAAAATCATTGCAAGGATAAATCTCATTTAACTCTTTTAAAATATTAGCCATGTTAGGATCACTCTAAGGATTTTACTCCTTATGTTTAGAGTCAAGCTCTGATATGAATAATTAGTCACGAATGGCTAGGAAATGTATTAGAGGGGGTTAATAGTACTTATTAAAATCCCTTATAAGGTTTAAAAACTTTGGTTAGTTCAAAGATATTTTTAACTCCATCTCAAAGCAAATTAATTGCAATAATGTAAATGCTTAAATATAAATTGCAAATAAGTAAGATAGTGAAAATAAAGAGATTGAGACACGACAGAATTTATCCTAGTTCGGCAACCCTTGGCTTAGTCCAGTTTCCAATTCAACTGAGATTTTCCTTTATGTGTTTTCTTTATGGGCAGAAAACAAGCCTAGTGATAGTTTTTGCGGACTCAAGTATTAAACCTTACAGCTGTTGTTTTTCCAAGATCGATAACAAAACCTTTTCTCATTGTTTTTACGGGCTTAACAATGAAACCTTTTTTGTTGTTTTTTTGGGCTAAACAACAAAACCTTATCATTGTTTTTACGGGCTTAACAAGAAAACCTTACAAGCTATTTTGGCATGCTTAATAACAAAACCTTACAATTTTTATAATTGTAATTTGAAGTTTAGGCATACTGAAGAAGCTCTTTCACTTTGGCTCTTGAAGAATTGTAGGGAAGATAATCTCTCAAAACTTGTATTGTATAGATTTGTTTGTAGTCCTCCAATTTTCAATCTTCAAACTGAATGCCCTTTTATACTTATATGCGCAGATGGCTCATTACTAGTCTTTGTATTCATTACTTGTCCAAAGGTGTCTTTCCATGTTATCGAAGAGAAAAATCTCTTTTCACAGCTAAGGGTGCATGGTATGGTGATGAAGGTTTCTTGATCTTTGTGTTGTCATGTCATAAGAGAGAGAAACTCCATTTTTTCTATTGAGGGGTCCATGGTCCATGAAGGTTCTTGTGTATCTTTATGTTCATCACTCGTACCCTTATTGTACCTACGACATTAGTTTGTCCTTCTCATATTTTTTGATGTATTTTTGAAATTTTCATCATAATACATTTTGACTATACAATTGTATTTCACTAACTAACATGAATATATGTTAATGCTTTTGTTTGTTTCATCTATTTGTTGTAATCATCAAAATTAGAATCAAAATAAACCAATATTTTTTTAATTTCTAGAAAATACTTCTTTAATTGAGAGATTAATTTTATAGGCTTATTCTAATTGATGTTTTACTCTACTTTACCACTAGTTTCCAATATCATTCTTTTGTATTGTTCTAACAATATAATAATATTATTCCTTTTGAATATTTCTTGTAAATTTAAATATCTATTATATTCTATTTTCTCCCACCAACCATAAAACACAACGTCCACATGTTTTTCCTTGTTGAGACTAAAGTGTAAACCATTTCAGATTTAGTAGTGCGAAGTTTTTGGGGTCACAACAATCATGATCTTCATAGGTCTTCTTTTATCTTGGAATAAGGTAATCATTCAATGTAGTATTATTCGAACGTTAGAGAGATGGGCTCTTCTACATGTTTCGAGACATACGATGGTTTTCCATTTAATTGCCCTTTTTAACCATACAAATAGTGAGGAACGCGATGCCTTATGGTTTGAGTTGTTACCACTAACTCTGGAATATTGCAAGTTGATAGTGTGTGGTGATTTCAATGAAGTCTTGGCTTCCTCGGAAAGATCTAGTGGGAGTTCATCACCCAATATGACTTCGTTTCAAGATTTTTTCCTAGAAAGCGAATTACAAGACCTTCCCTCAATGGTTGGAATTACACTTAGCATAATAGCATTTCTTTTTCACGTATTAACTGGGTGTTTGCATCCATGGAGATCTAGGATGTTTGGCCGACCATGTCTATTTCAACCTTAGACTCGACATTGTTTGATCACCTTCCTATTTTGTTTCAATCACGACCTACAATTTCAAGTGGACCAAGGCCATTTTTATCGCTCAATCTATGGTGGGAAGACCATAATTTTCTACCATTCATTAAAGGAAAGTGGGTTGCAGTTTGTAACGATTACAACCATCGGGATTTCTCATTCAAATTGCATCTATTGGGTAATGGTATTGGTCCATGGCATGCGGCTAACTTTGGTGCCCTCGAGCAAAAGGTCAAAGATCAAGAGGCGGATGTTCTTAGTCTTACATCTAATGAAGTGTCTCGGCCTCTCTCCCCAAAACAATGTAATCAATTACATTCGGTTAGGAATGTGTGATAAGTGTATAATTACACTTATTATCACATTAATTTTATACAATAAACACTGTTGTTTTAGTCATTTTTATACTTCATATAAAAGATTTCACGTGGTATGTAGTTGTTTTTTTATGCAAATGCAGATACTAGGTGAATTTTGGGAGTAAAATGATCAAAAGTGGAATTCTATGAAAAAAAGAATGAAAAAGGTGCAAAAAGATACATGGAACTCAAAGATTTGGCTTAGGATCGAAGCTGTCAAAGATTGGTGAAGTTACAAGAAGAATTCTGAGTAAAACTCAATTCATGGTCGCGACAATCATTCGTGGTCGTGACTTGTTTACTTCAAACACAGAAGATTGCCAATCAAAGATTCACGGACATGACATGTATATCTCAGTCGTGATATGGACGGCTTTCTGGTATTATCTTTTTAACTAACAATCGCTAGATAAGTATGATCAACCACCATCAACTACCAATGAAAAGGCGCCTATCAGGAGTCAACCAATCATGAATAGGTGCTTATCCATTGTGGATTATCTCAAAGCTTCTCAACCAATCACAATGAAGAGATGCAATCTTTCACCAATGGACAAAACCCTTTGTTTGGATAGACACAACCCTTCAAACTCTATAAATAGGGCTCCAATCCTCTTCAATTTCATGCATTTAAGAAGTGTAGTGGATTAGTGTGGTATAGAGGGTAAAAAGTGAGAGAGAGATATAGCGTGTGTGTAGATAGAGTCGCTATGTTCTTAAGTGTTAGCGAGAAAATGTTTAAGTGATTCGAATCCTTGTTTCAATCACTAGTTTTCTCTATATTCTCGACCGATTGTTGTATAAGTGTACTTGCAAATCACTTATCAATGAAAGTTTTCATTCTTCAATATTCGTTTGTTTGATATTCGCAAAGAATAGCATCCTAGCAGAGGTTCTATACGGGCCGAGACCAAATTCAAAGCAGACGCAGGAATTGCAGAATTGACGACTGCCATTAAAGAGTGGATACGGTTTGATCAACTTTAGCTTTCACTTGCATACCTTACAACTTTACTTTGCTTTCTACTTATACTTTCTATTTCTATGTTTATGATATGTCTATGTGTCATAATGCGTATTTCGTGCTAAGTCTTTTATGTTAATCAAGTTATATGTGTTGACGTTAATTTTAAGAGTAGTTTCAGGGTTAACAGTATTATGTATAATTATAACGCTGTTTAGTGAGCCAACATTTTTGGAATGGTAACTTGCTTAATGTGGCTATGTGAGAGTGACCCGAACTAAGCATAGTATAGATGTTGTCCAGGTTTATGTACTAGTATCTCGTTTGCGCTAGGATTAGAAAAGTTATTTCATGTGTTGCTCTGTGGCGAATCATTGAACATCTGAGTGAGTTGAGCCGGGTTTGATAGATTAGTCTAGTGCATTGTAGCATCTTTGTTGATCTTGCATGTTTTCTCTTATATACTTATACGTAGTGAAAATCTATATATTTAGAGTATCTCATCTATCACATCTATATTTACTCAACTTTTCATTCTAATCTTCCTATCCAAAAATCTCAAAACTATTTTTATTTTCTTTTACTTTGTCTTTCCTTGTTGATCTTTAGACCTAGTTCCTTCTCTGTGGGTTCGATATCTTTTAAAATTACATCACAACTGTATACTTGCAATTATCATCATTTTTCTATGTGATAAGGGGTATTGACAACATCTACATTTTTCATGAACAAGTTTTTGGTATTATTATTATTATTGAGGATAAGCCTTACTAAATGAGTATAGCCAAGTCTCATGAACAAGTTTTTGAAACCATTAAGTTATTAAACTTATCAGTGGAAAAGTGGCGATCAGGAGATGAAAAGACTCTTCTAACAGGGTAAGACCAACAGGTGCATTAATCATCGATGAGCATCGAGATTGCAACCGCTCTAAATTCCTTCTCAAACAGTGATTAGTTTTCTTTAGTCATTAATCACCATGCTAGGCTCGTTCAGCCTAAGGATAGGGCTAATGATGCGATTTCCAATCTGAATATCATACTCAATATTGGTGGTTCAGCCATACCAGGGGACACTCTCCTTCTCCTGTAGTGTTCCTGGTCCAAAACACTGTTGCTCCAACCTTTTTATCAGTTTGGAGCAAGGCAAGACTAGCCGCAAGTTGGTCATCTAGGTACAATTTCGCAAGCACTTCTTATCCTCAGGTTGATAGTCAGTTCTTCTAGGGTAACCGAGCTAATCAGTATTTGCACCTAGGTCAGTCGCGTCAACAAACATCAGTCATTCTTCTAGTTACGTCCCTCTCGTTTAGGGTTTTCAGGGTGTAACTCAACCATCGATTCTAAGTTGGAATGTGCTGGTATCTTCACAGTTTCAACCCATACCCTCTCAGATGTTTTAAGGTTAGGGGTAATATGGTCAGCTTGCGATGGCAGAGTTATGGTAGTAGTTCTTCGCCACCCACAGTGGTAATCTTATGCAAGGTCAGATGATTACATTCCTTGCACAATCACAAATCGAGGATGAGGATTCTTTGCTGCAAAACTTCGCAATGCTACAATTTCACAAGTATGTAGGTACTATAGACCCCCTTGCCCATCTGGTACACTATCAGAATGTGATGAGGGCCCTGAAGAAAAATAATCGAATGATGGCCAAGATCCTTATCACCACCCTTGGCAGTCCTATTAATGAGTTGTATAGCCACCTTGCCATTGACATAGCCTATGATTGGAATCACCTCTCGTAAGCCATGATCGAGCATTATGGCTTCAACACCCTGATGATCACCATGATGTAGAACTTGGAAGTAGTGAGGCAGAAATAGGGTGAGAAATTTAAGTCTTATTTCGAGTGCTTGATGGCCACACATGTCAGGTTTTAGGCTTGTCTGAGCTTACCAGAGATGATAGTGAAGCTACTAGATGGTGCATTACCATCTTAGAGAAGCAGACTAGGGTCAGAGTCTCTTAACAACTACTAGGAGGAATTTATCAAGGTTGAGAAGATAGAGCATTATGACGCTATAGAGGAAGCAACAGGGTAGCTAGCCAACAAGCCCTAATACAAGAAAAATGAGTGTAACCCGGTGCTGGTTAAGACAAAGTAGCTTATGGTTTAGTTGGTACATGAAGAAAATGTAGCTATTGTGAATGTTTGAGGAGGAATACCATGACATTTCCCCCCTGCACGGCCAATCATGGGTTTCTATTCACCAAGCTATGAGAACTCAAGCATATGGATAGCCTAAAGTACAAGGCTAGAGGATAAGAATAACTTCTGCTCTAATCATATCATTATGGGGTATCAAACAAAAAACTGTAAGGAGTTGTTAAAGGCTATTCAGAAGTTCATGGATGACAAGATCATTCACGAGCCAGCTCAAAAGCCTAGCAGGAAGACGAACCCTTTGCCCAACTTCGAAGCAAAGGTGGGAATTATCAGCTTCAGAAGGGAAAAAGGGTGTTGAAATGCATATCTGAGAGCCTAGGGGAGTTCGTGATGGTTGTCGGGATGCGGATTGATCTAGATTATGTTTTGAAAATGTTATAGGCTGAATTAGGTGGTAGTGGACTTGGAGGTGAAATCGAATGCTCTGACTCGGAAGTCAACCTAGCTAAAATGCTGATTTTTACCTGTAAGAAACCTACGTCACTTGGCATAGGGAGGATTTCATTGGAGGAAGCAATATCTAGATGGAACTGGAACCAGGAGTATGTGATGGTGATTGGGTTGGGAATGGACCCGGATGTAGTTATGGATGTGCTGGAGGCACAATCTAGCAACTAGGAGGTTGTGTAACAAGAAGAAATATCTAGTACCAACTTTAGTTTGGATGGTATATCTATTTTTTATGGGAATGACACACCATCATCCCACATCTTTAAGTTCCACACTTTGTGTCAGGCACATGGCCTTTCTTTGGCCATGATGGCGACACTATTTCCTCATTCTCTTGCAGGGGGTGGCAAGCGAATGGTACAGGATGTAGTTTGAGTAGACTAAGAGCACTTAGAATAATATTACTATAGAGTTCTAGTCAAAACTTTCGTTCTTTGAGCTACCCATGCAATGCATGTTGGACCTATTTGCATGTAAGCAAGGGGACAACGAAACATTCATGAGCTATCTTCGACAATGGATGCTCATTTTGTGGTGATGTTAGCATGGATGACAGAACAAGATAGTGTTTGATTGATGATAGAGGGGGCCCATAGTTGGTTTCACCATCATCTATCTAAAATGATAATCCCATCATTCGATGAGCTATCTTATCATGCCCACAATCTAAATAGAGAACGTGTGCTAGGGGTCCGCAACGTAGTAGTGGGGGTACCCTCAAACTCGATCTTCGAGATGCTATCGAGGTCCAATTTGGAGGTGAATGCATTGACAGATGATGGGCAAGATTGGAAGTTGATCCATTGGCCGAGGTTTTCTCGAAGGATAAGGTAGAAGCCAGGGAGGATGTAATGGAGGTAGACTCTAGGAAGGTGCCAGAGCATGTATTGATATAGAAGCTTATGTTTTGAAGTTCAGGAAGAAGAAGAAAAATGATATGGGGTCTCGGTGGAAGGCGAGACTATTATATATGGAAAGAAGCTGATCGACCTAGACGCCTACCAATTGAAGGGGTCCTGGGTCGAATCAAATGATGGGTACAACCACTTCCCATGGGTAACTCCCACCGAGACAAGAGTGATAAGAAATGGATGTTGAGGGTCACCCAAAGCGGAAGAGTCTTTCAAAGGGATGATGTTGTGCAGCTCAACAACTCTGCTCTTGAAGAGATCGCCAGGGAGCATCCTAAACCCCACTCCCTTTGAAAGTGGATGAGGATGATCTTGATGTAGACCCACTGGTGAATCAGCTTAAAAGAACTCAAGCAAAGTACAATATTTGAAGTTGCTTGAGATTTCTCAATGACACAAGATGAGGCTAGTGAAGAGACCGATGGAGATGCCCGCAACACCTACTACTTCATTAGTGGAAATGTGTACAGCCATTTGGGAAGGAATCAAACCCCACAGGATGAGGGCTATAACATTTGAACTGTTGGAGTTACCATGAGAGCTCAAAGCACATAATAGAGCACTTTTCATCAAAGTGCAAGTTCTTGACTGAGCAATTCCCTGTGGAATGGTTGATGATGGATCAGCCTTAAACCTATGCCCACTAAAAGTCCTACACACTTAGGACTTAAAGAAGACATGCTGGAAAAGTCTGATACTATGATTCGATCTTTTAACGACTCAAAGAGGGGCGTAGTTGGAACTTTTAAGGGGGAAATAATGGCAGGAGGAGTAACTTCCAAAGTCAGATTTATAGTGTTTAACATCCCAATGACTTATTCTTTACTATTGGGTTGACCATGGATACATGCCCTAGGTGTAGTCCCATCCACATTGCACCAAAAGATTTGGGACTATGACCATTGAGGTAGATGAGGAATCCGTCATGGCAATTGCCACGTTCGAGGAACGAGAAGCACACGAACTCAGAGTGACGATAACTACCAGGAGAGGAGGAAAGAGAGCAAAGCTCCTAAGGGGTACCGTTATTTCTTAGGTAATTTTAAGGTGCTAATGAAGAAGTAAGGCTTCATCCTAGGAAGAGGGTTGGGTAAAAACCATCAAGGGATCATAAAGGAAGTAGATCCAGTTCTAGTCACTCCCAAACTCGATTTGGGTTTTACCCCAAATTGCAAAATGTACAAACACAAGAAGTCATTGTTTTGCAACATGATGAGCATGTGTGAAGTTGAGGGAAGTAAAGCATATATGGGTGAACCTGAGCCATTAATTTTGAATGAGGAGAAGACCAAAGGGTTTGATATTTTCAACGATGTATTTAACTTTGTGCCTGGCAAGTTGATTGAGCTATCTGAAGAACCCTTGCTACCTTAGTAGAAGCTGGTTTTTACCCTGGAAGAGATAGAAGATGAAAGCGATCATTCAAGCATCAAGTCTGAACGCGAGGAAGAAGGGTAACTTGAGGATGCTGCATTCGCATTCATAAAGGCCATTGCCAAACTTATGAAGCAAAAGGGTAGTATCCAAGACTAGGCTGTATCTGATACATTCAAACTCCTGGCAGATAAGCTGTTTCAGACCACACTAGAGGAAAAGGTAGTTCTTGATGCACCTGCATCAATCATGATAACCCAATACTCTCCTCATGTGGAGGAAGAAAATGATGATGACGGGATTCTAAACATTTTTTTTATGTTTTTGACATAAACAATTATGCTTATGAGGCTTATTAAATGAAATCTAATGATTTTGCTTACTTGTTTGATGTTTCGCTAGATAGCACCATGCATTCATGCGATCATATACATAACATCGTTAACATTCATGATACATCATTAAATGAAGTTAATTTGGGTACAAAAAAATCACCAAAAATGGTGATAATTTCAAATGATTTGAATCTTGATGAAAAGGGAGAGATAATAAATGTACTTAGACGTCACATGATAGCCTTCACTTGGTCATACGATGACATGCCTGGGGTTGATTGACAAATTGCTAAACATCATACCCCAACCTACCCTTGAATTAGACTAGTCAAGCAGAAGCTGCTTCGCCTAAGACCCGAATGGGCAGAGAAAGTCAAGGTAGAGTTGGCAAAATAGATCAAGGCCAAGTTCCTAGAAGTGGTCGACTACTATCCGACATGGTTGGCCAACATCGTCCCAATCACAAAGAAGGATGGTAAGGTTAGGTTCTACGTAGATTTCAAAGATCTGAATAAAGCCTCTCCAAAAGATGACTTCCCCCAACCCCACATTGACATCTTGGTAGACAGTGCAGTTAGAGCAGCTATGTACTCTTTTATTGACATGTTCTCATGTTACAAAAAAATCCTAAAGGCCATAATAGACAAGGCTAAGACGGCCTTCATCCTTGAATGAGGTGTATACTATTACAAAGTGATACCATTTGGGTTGAAGAATGCTGGGGTAAAATACCAGTGGGCTATGGCTACTTTTCGTCATGACATGATCCACAAGGAGGTCGAAGTCTACGTGGATGATATGCTTGTCAAATCCCACATGAGAGAAGAGCACCCGATCATGTTGTATAAGTTTCTTACCAGGATCGAGAAGTACAATCTACGTTTGAACCGGAAGAAGTGTGCATTTGGGGTAACTTCCAGGAAGCTTCTAGGCCACATAATCAGCCAAAAAGGGATTGAAATAGACCTCAACAAAATCTGAGCCATCAGAGAAATGCCTACACCAAAGATGGAAAAGGAATTCCATTCATTTCTGGGATCCCTACAGTATGTCACCAGACTCATTACCAGGCTCACCATAATATGTGAACTGATCTTCAATCTTTTAATAAGGGACCAGCCAATGGTCTGGAACGATCAATGCAAAATTGCTATTAACAAGATTAATCAATATTTGATAAATTTATCGATCCTCAACCCACCAGTACCTGGAAATCCACTAATTATGTACTTGGGAATCGAGGAGTCATCTGTTGGGGCAATGCTCATCCAAGAACAGGAAGATAAGTGTGAGCATGGCGTTTACTATTTAAACAATAAATTTCTAGAATACCAGTCCCGATATACTTTGGTAGAGAAAATTTGTACAATGATGGTTTAGCTAACAAGAAAGTTGCACCATTACTTTTAATCCTACAGAATCCAAGCAATCACGAAGATCAACCCCATGAAGAATCTTTGTCAATCACCAAACCCTAGCCGAGAAACTCTCATGATGATTACTCCTGTTATTGGAATTTGACATCAAGTACGTAACCAAGAAGGTAATCAAGGGACGAGTAGTTGCAGAATTTATGGCTAACCAATTCTTAAACTTTAACTATGTCGAAGATTTAGATTTCCAAAAGGAGCAATTGGCACTCATAGGAGAAGTCTGAACAGAATAGAAAATCTTCTTTGATGGAGCAATGAATAAAAAGAGAGCTGATCTAGGTGTTATTTTGATAACTTCGCAAAATGAGGTTATACCACTATCAGAGTGCTTAGAATTACAAGTAACGAACAATGGAGTGGAATATGAAGCCTGTTTATTTAGGTTTGAGGTACTCAGGAAAGTGCGAGCAAAAGAAGTTTCAGTAGTAGGGGACTCCATCTTAGTTATTAGACAAGTCACCAGAGATTGGGAAATCCGAGAAGAATCACTCTGTCCCGATGTAGAAGCTATTTAGAACTCATCCCAAAAGTTCACAAAGTGTGTTTTCAAACATGTGACGAGGGATGAAAACCAAATGGAAGATGCTCTTGCTATGCTAGCACGAATGTGGGAAGGTTCTCAAATTCAGCCAATGAAGCCAATTATACTTCAGATAACAAAAGAACCATTCTACTGTCGGCTAGTGGAAATCGAGGATGAACAGGGCACTAGAAGTTGGTTCTTAGACATTGAGAAATTCTTAAGAACGAGAGAATATCTAGAAGGATTGATGGACTAAGAATAAATCTCCTTATGATGGTTGGCAGTACAATTCAAAAGGGTCGACACTCCGAAGGGTTACTGTTGATGTGTCTCATAAAAAAGGAAGCATTGGTGATCATCCGGCATATGCATGCTAAAGATTATGGACCCCACATGAATGGTTTGGAACTTGTGAAGAAATCTAACGCCAAGGCTATTTCTAGACAATGATTATCTCAAATTGCGTGGTTGAAATAAGAAAGTGTCACGAGTGCCAGATCTACGAGGACATCAGTCACCTACCCCCATCCGAGCTTCATAGCTTGTCTACTCCTTGGCCATTCTCAACATGGGCCAAGTTTGACTAATGGACATCGATTTACTGTGGTAGCAGTCGATTACTTTTCGAAATGGGTAGAGGCTGAGTCTTACACTAATATCACCGCTAAGAAGATAGCCAAATTCATAGAAACGCATATCTTCTCTTGCTATGGTATCCCGCATCACATCGTATCTGATAATGGGGTTTAGTTTCAAGGTACCGCAGTAAATTTGGCAGAGAAGTATGGAATCGAGCACCATCTTTCATCACCTTACAAGTAGCAAGCTAATGGGGCAGTGGAAGCAGCCAACAAATCAATCAAGAAGATTTTAAGCAAAATGGTAGTCACCTAAAAAGACTAGGATGATAAACTAGTGTTCATAGTTTGGGGGTACAGAACCAACATTAGAACTCCTACTGATTAGACTCCATTCTTGCTAGTATACGGAATGGAGGCATACCGGTTGAAACTAAAGTGAGATCTCTTCGGGTAGCTTTGGAAGCAAAACTTAAGGTATCAAATTGGGTAAGGGCTAGATTCGAGCAGCTAAACATGATAGATGAACAATGTCTGAAGGCATTAGAACACCTACAGATATATCAACAACACATAGCTAGAGCATACAATAACTAGGTTAAGTCCAGGAACCAACCTTTAAATCTGGGAGATTTGGTCTTGAAAAAAATGAAGCCATCAAATGTGGATGTCCTGGGGTAGTTTCGCCCAAACTAGGAAGGTCCTTACATCGCCCATAGTCCTCATTTAGTGCTTAGCGGGTCAGGACAGAACTCATGAAAGTGATTCGAACAAAGTGACTTTGGGAGTCGCTACTGAAGCCCATACTACTTACACATGGGAAAGAGAATAAGAAGTAACACTAAATAAGCTCATCAACAGCACGCCTTAGTCATACACATTGGTGGCCATAAAAGGAAACTCCAACCAAAGGCTAAGATAGAAAAATTCATAGGGGAAAGACCCATGGAAAGTGGGTCACTGATAGACAGCAGACAAAATGGGGTAACTAATCCAATGCTACAAATGAAATCTGCCATGAGAAGTAGAGCCACCATGGAAGGCCACGCAAGATGGGACCTAGGCGTGGTCTAACATCAACTGAGGATAGCATGAACTCAAAAACCTCCGATGTTGGGAGGGGTAGATAAAAAATGGTTGGTGGATTCTAGGTTCCACAACCCTCGTAGCTTATTCCCGCCCCAAATTGGAACATGGGAAATGCAAAGGAAAGCCTCACCGGGAATAGCTAAGTTGGATAATCTAGAAAAAGAAGCCCCAATATAGCATGATACTCCTTGACCAAGGGGTAGATCTCAAGGTCAGCAAAGTGGAAGACATGAGTGGCCAGATCCGAAAACCTCAAGGTAACACAAACAAGAGCAGTATTCATAGGCCTAGAAGCGAGGTATTGGAGGCCTCGCATCCCAAACTCCTTAAGAGTAAAAAATTAAAGGAAATTCCTCAAAATTGATGTTGCCTACACACATTAACAAGAAACAAAAGCATATTACATTCATTCACACTTAACATACACACAAACATTCACAGTAAACAAGCATTCATGTTCATAAACTAAAATCGTAGCAAGTAAAGACCCGGCACGTAGTAGCCAAAGAGTTAGAAAAAAAAGAAGGCTAAAAAGCTCCTAAGCATGCATCACCTATCTATCCCCTCCACCCATCGAATCATCATCTCTAGGCTCCATGATGTCAACATGGTAGTCCTTAGGGCGCAGATGTCCAGGGGCACCCGTTGTAGGCATAGGAGCAGGCGAAGTTTGAGAATTTTCAAAGAAGATAGCATCCTAGTCAAGAAAAGGAAATGGGAGAGCGCTCGTCTCTCCAATTAGGACAATTAGCTCATGCTGATAAAGTGGTTGAAGTCCTCTATGGCAGCCCTGACTCTCTCTTCCTCCTCCCGAACCTGAGGAGACTCGGTTGTCTACCACACCAACTCTTGATACTGGACATCCAGACCTTGATGTTGAGCATCCAAACCTTGATAACGGATATCTAGCTCCTAGAAACGGCCCTCGAGCTCCCGGTAACGCCGCTTATAATCAACTTTCTTCATAGCTAGTGTTTGCAATCATCATGACATACAAAAATCATAATTGCATACATTAAGCATGAAACATAACACATTATACATGCATTTCAAATCAGAATAAACATGTCAAGAAGGAAAAAGTACCCTCGCGACTCTATCTTAAGAAAACATCAGGTCCATCATACCAAGGGAATGTCTGGTCACTCACTCCATCTCCTCTTAAGAAAATTGTAGTTAAAACAAGAAAAAAATATCAAACACTCTAAAATAAATACGTTATCTTTCATAATGAATAAGATAGTCAAAGGTTTACATGGGTGGCATCGAGAGGATCGAATAAGAGCGTGTAGCTGCTTTAAGGAAGGGTCTGCTTTGCCTCCATCCAAGGGAAGTCCATCAAGCAGAAGGACGTATCTAGAGGAATCATCAGTCTCCCCTTGAAGATACTTGAAGAAGCGAAACTCGGACCTCCGGTAAATGCATTCACATTAAGGACCCAAGTCCTCTTCTAGGCAGCCTCCTGCAATAGTAAATAATAGTGAGAAACAAGATTGATAAAAGATGCAAAAGGTTAATCTAGTATGACTCCCATACCTAACAACCTACTGCGGTACCACACGCGTAAACAGCGAGGCATCTTATTCCCCGATCACCACTACTTCTACACATAGGGCTCAATGATAACAACTCTGCTCAAAATACACAGCGAAATCAACCTATCCCCGAATGAAGGCCTCGTAGTCTCCACACTGACCGGAGAGTCGCTCACCATGCTCCTCAAAATACAATCGCCTATCCTTCGGCTGGGTAATCACCAACGCCTAGAATAGCCTAGTGATCGCAAGGTTTAGACTATACTAATTTAGAAGGCTTATATTCGGTGATGAAGCCAAAAGCCTTGTTCCCCACTTTTCTACCGATAAGATAAAAGTTCAAAATACGAACACCTTTTGTCAATACTGCATATCAAAATAGAAAAATGGTGACCACAACAAGTATACAGTTTCGAAGTAGTTTTAAAAGATATCGATCCCACAGGGAAGGGATTCAATTCTAAAGACCAACTAGAGTTACGGGTAAACAAAATTAGGTAATTTTGATTAGAGGGTTTGGATGATAGACAGATGAATAGATAGATGCATGAACAGACCAGAGAAGATAAAAATATATATAGATATTCCCTAAGAACAAGTTTAGCAGTACACTAGGTAACTTCAACAAATACGGTTCTAGACGCCCTAATATTCAATAATTCACCGTAAAGTAACACATGAGATGACTTTTCGAAGTCTAGGGTAAATGAATTATGACACTTATAAGAACCTGGATAACTATAATACTATGCTTAGTATGGGTCGCTCTCACATAGCCATATTTAACAAGTACCATTCAAAAATGTTAGCTCACTAAACAATGTTATAATCACAGATCTAGTGATTATACACAATCTTGTTAACCCTGAAATCACTCTTAAAGTTAACTTGAAAGCATATAACTTGATTAATATAAATGACACAAGATGAAATACTCGTTACGACACATAGACATATCATAAACTTCGAAATAGAAAGTATACGTAGAAAACAAAGTAAGGTTGTAAGGTATGCAAGTGAAAGCTAAAGTTGATCAAACTGTATCCACTCTTTAATGGAGTTATCAATTCTCGCAATTCCTGCGTCTACTTTGAATTCAGTCTCGACTCGTACAGAACCTCCACTAGGATGCTATTCTTTGTGAATTTTGAATAAAAGAATGTTGAAGAATGAAAAATTTTATTGATAAGTGCTTTGCAATTACACTCATACAACAAACGCTCGAATTTGTGTAGAAATATAATGATCAAAATAGGAATCGAATCACTTATACATTTTTCTCGCTAAGACTTTGAACTAGTGAAATCTATATAATTTCTACTTTCTATCTATACATACACGTCTAACGTGTATCACACTATCAATCCAAATTCTCTGCTTGTGAAAATGGTTGAGGTTGAACCCTATTTATAGAGTACGAAGGGTTGCGTTTATCCAAACGAAGAGTCGTGTCCATTAGTGAAGAGTTTCATCACTTCATTTTGATTGAATGAAAAGATTCATCCTCATCCACAATGGAAAGGAACCTTTTCATGATTGGTTGACTTCCAAAGGGTGTCTTTTCAATTGGTAGTTGATGGAGGTTGATCATTGTTATCTGGCGGTTGGTAGTTGAAAAGAGATAACCAATAACCATCATAAGTCATGACCGTGAATCACTTGTCACGATCATGAACATTGGTTGGTAGTTTTCTATTTATGAAGAGTGACAAGCCACGATTGCGAATAAGTGTCACGATCGTGAAATGCTATTTCTTCATGATTCTTCATTGCAACTTTGTCGATCATTGACAACTTCGATCCTAAGCTAAATCATTGTGTTCCACACATCTTTTTGCACTTTTTTCAATCTTTTTCCATAGAAATTGTGTTTCACTTTTGTTCATTTTACTACTAAGATTTACCTAGTATCTGCATTTACATAAAAAACAACTACATACCACATGAAATCAATTATATGAAGTATAAAATGAAACAAAACCATATCATTTTATGTTTGAAAATGTCATGATAATAAGTGTAATCATACACTTATTAGACACGAATCATGGAACACCAATTATTGAGCATAAAAATGATAGAGACTTGGAATTT
>CATIWQ010120442.1:0-10242 GCA_949673415.1 Euphorbia schlechtendalii | reverse complement strand
TAACCAGCGGAAAATTTTTGAGGGTGGGGGTTTATATAGACGAGGTGAAAAAAAAATTGCCCCTGCTGGGCAATTTTTTTGCCCAGCAGGTGGCGTGGGAATCTCTCCGAACAGGAGAGATTCCCACTGAAAACGGGCCTGACAGGCCCGTTTTCAGTGACCATTGACCGGGTGACAAAATTGTCACCCGGTCACTGTTTACATGTGAATTTTTTAAAAAAATGGACTGTCAATCCAGTTTTCAGTACAAATTGAAGACTGGACTGTCAGTCCCGATTTTATGATGGTTAAATTTGTGCCTTTCCCGGACTAATTTCTTAACCCAACATCTGATGTGCACTTTTTTTTTAAAAGGACATTTTTTTTGTCCATTATCCGTATTTTCTCATCATATTAATACATACTACAATTTAAAACATTTTTCATTAGTAGATTAAAGTGTTTTATTTATTTTATTCTTTAAATAATTATGAGTTGGGCTAAACTCACCAACTATTTGTTTAATTGTTTCCAGTTTCGTGAGATAATTCTAATAATTATGATAATTCACATCTTAACAAATATAAAAATAACAATGTTTTGATTATAAAAAAATAAAGTTACATGCAATAAAAATAAAAAATACTTGTATGCTAAAATATAATCTACAGAATAATTGATAAACACTAGTATCTTATCTCTTGTGATTTTATCGGGTTAGTACATTATGGCGAGACGTACTATATATATTTATTATTTAGGTAAATTTAAAAAACATGCAATGTGATTTCACTTGTTTTAAAAAACATGTTTTATGGAAAATTTATTTCAAAAACATGATATGTGATTGTAATTGTTAGCAAAATAAAAAGTATTTCAATTTTTAATTATGTCATGAAAAAGGGTAATATTATCAATTTTAAATGAATTATTGAAACTTTGTTAATAAAAATTCAATACATTTTAATAGTAATATTTAAATTTTTTTAGAAACATAAATAATTTTTTTTAATTTAAATGTGATGAAAACCTTTAAAAATCATAATGAAATGAATAATTTTCAAAAATTACTCAAATTTTGATGTATAATTTTTTTATAACATGGTTAAATTATAGGAATGTTAAATTATTTGAAATTCCTCCTCTAACACTATTGTTTTTTAATGAAAAAAATATTTTTTTCTTCTTTATAATAATTATAACAAACCACGGGACATGTTTTTAAAAAAAAAATACAAAATGCATGTTTTTTAAGTTTACCATTTACTTATTTTATAATCGTGTTTAAACAGTTAGTGGTTATATATCTCCAATATTATTTGAAATTTTTATTTTTCTTACAATTTTATAATTGGGTTATCATTGTTTATTATTATTAATAAGTTTATATATTTCAAATTATTATAATAATTATTTATTTATTACAAAATTATTTAATGTCAGAAAAAATAAAAAAAACACGGAAAAATTTTCATGTCCATGGATGTCTTGATATTTTGATATCTGATTAGTCATTTAGATATCTTCATCCGTCTATAATTACATAGGGAAATTTGAGCCCTTTAATTGTTGGCTTTAAACAATATTATATAAAAAAGAAGGGGTTTTTAGGGCAATAAGCTTAAACCATAATCATATTTACATTCTTGGCCCATTAAGTTTGTATTCTTTTCCGTATATTTTTTGTCTTTTATAATTTCAGAGTTATGTTCTATGCAACCTTTATCTTAGCAGTCCATTATTCAATCTGCTCGCTCCTTTCACCTCTCTTTACTTCCCATCTTTGTTCTTTACAGGAATTCTTTATTGTTCCCCTCTTCTTCCTTCATTTTACCATCTCCTATCTTTGTGGAATCTCTTCGATTTCGGCACCTCATTATTGTAATTCTGTTTTGATTCGATTTGTATCTTTTATATGTTATTGTTATTAATTATTATAATTTATTCCAATGGTTTTAAAGCTTATATCGTGTCTTCATTATGGTAGGATCATGCTATTTGAGATTTCGGAGATTATTTACGTCATTTTCATTGCGGAATTTCTTGTGTCATTGAAACAAATTGATAATAACTTAACTGAGGAAGTTGATATAAACATCTCACAAATTAACTAATGGCTTTCTCATTGATAAATGTATAATTTGTTCCACTTTATGGTTGTACATGATGCATTACTCACAACTGTGTAAAAAGATATTATGTTTTCAACAAGCTTATAATACTTTACCTCAGACTACATTTTGGTATTTTCAATTATGTTTTGGAGTTAATTAAATGCATTGCTTGCTATTTCGAAATCAAAACTTTACTTGTCCATCACAAATTTTTAAATATATAGCTATATACTAATATAATATAGAGTCCATCTAACACATATATACTAGATATATAGTACATGCAACATAAATAAAGTATATGCATATGAGACGCATTACACATATAATGGATACATAAATACATAATTAAAATGAAAATAAACGATCTCTATTACCTGAAAAAAAAATCAGAAAAATCCATCTAAAAGAACAAACATTCAAGGATTTATAGGCAAATCTAAAACAAAGATTGTATTAAAAGTTCAGAACCAACTATATGAAAAAAGATATATATTAAAATTATAGAGTACATATAGCACATATATACTATATATATAACACATGCAACAT
This sequence comes from Euphorbia schlechtendalii, assembly GCA_949673415.1. Lineage (NCBI taxonomy): Eukaryota > Viridiplantae > Streptophyta > Magnoliopsida > Malpighiales > Euphorbiaceae > Euphorbia > Euphorbia schlechtendalii. The sequence continues at coordinate 7,597 of CATIWQ010120442.1, read as the reverse complement.
AATTATTGCTGATACTAACTGATAAAAGTCTTAATAAAGACAAATGAAAATTATATAAAACTAATAGATAAAAGTCTTAATAAAAACAAAAATCATCCAACTAAACCATCACAACTCCTCTTATTATGCATCAAAATCCGATAAACATTGCAACACATCCCAAGCTTTGCCTTCTTTTCCCAAACAAACCAGAATCTCTTAACTGCTCTAAAACATTTGGAGGTACTAGTCAATTACCTTTCGAAGGAAATGGATATATAGTTTCTGCATATGCTTCAAGCATCTTCTTCTTTGTGAATAATACGAAAAATAATTTTAAGAAGAAAGATGGAATTCCCTAATTAAAGCAACAGCATGGGCACATGGGATATCATCAACCCCAAAACATGTTGCATGTAAAGATAATGTAAAATAGACATATAGTAGTCATACAAGTTGTCTTCTTCCCCCAAATTCTGTATTACACAGAAGTTATATACCTGTTATATACTTATATATCTATTATATATATAATTCTGTTATATATGTGTTATATATATACTATATATACTTGTTATATGTCTTTTATATATCTACTAAACTAAAACAGTAACACATGCTTTGAATAGCACTACAATATGAAAATAGCACTAAAATCTGAGTGTCATACAACATTAGAAAAAGCACTAAATAGCTAATTAATTTATCAGTTGCGCATGCTTTGAATAACACTAAAATTTGAAAAATATATGCTAGACGTCATACACACATTTGAAAAAAATGGAATGACTTGGCATCAAAACAAGATAACCAGCCACCATGTGCTTTGTGCTTTGATTTAAGAGAGCAACTCTCTTTGGCATTTCATCAAACACTTGAGCTTCATACTTATCTATGAAAATTTCACCAAAATAGAAAATATGCTTTGAAAAGTGCATATCCATCTATGTCGATGTTCGAGGTTCAATTGTTTGAGCTAGTTTGAGAAATTTCATGTTAATTATATAAAGAAACAACTTCGAAATGTTTGTTAAGTTCATTCGAAATTATGTTCTGTATGCTTGAGAAGTTCTTTATTTTACAAGAAGGCAACACCAATCATCTTAATTATGTCATTTGTAGATTGTACACACATTTCATGGCAAACACATTGAAATTAAGCAAATGATGCATACAATTTCATGTATGCTTGAGTTCATATCATTATAAACCACGACTACCACAACAAAATCAAACAACAGCATGTGATGAACAAGTGAAATCCACTTCATAATTGCAATCAATACCTAAATAGAATTAAGGATTAAAACAACAATCAACCACTGCATCTCAAAATCCTAATCAACATAACACTCAATCAATCCAAAATCCAAAAACATAGAAACCCTAACCTGAAATAACCCATTTTGTATCACTTTTGGGGAAGACAAACAGGATAAGCTCTGAGGAGACTTTACTGCTGAGCTTTCAAGGTTAGAGTAATGGTATGAACGGATCGTTGATGGTTAAGGAGAGGAATCACTAAAATCAGTGTTGTGAAAAGGAACGTGAGAGTGTAATTTGAAACAATATAGGCTGTATGAGTGTTAAATTGAAACATGAATAGCCTTTTTAATAATTAGTAAACAATTGGACTGAAATTAGGAAACAGCCCATGTGTGATAATTTCCCAAAAAAGAATTACATATATCATCTAAATTGGATGAAAGGAGCCCACACATAAAAATAAATGTCTAATTTACCAATAAGATATAGAGTAGTTATTTTTATATAGAACCTTAAAAATCAATGTATTTAATATTTATTGTATTCAAAGAGTTTTAATTATTTTAAAAAGGATTTTGAATTCTTTTATTTTTCCCACACGTATATTTGAATTTCAACTTTGTTGAATTTGGATTGTCGTTGAATTGAAATTTCGAAGACAAAATCATAAAACGTGTCAAAAGGAATAACAGATATTTTTAAGTTACATAACATATAGTTTTAGATAAATGTAAAATTAAGTTTATGATACCTAAGAATTCTTCTTGTCATTGTCAACTAATGAAAACCATGCATTAACTTATGTTACTGCTTGAGGATACAAAAGCATAGGTTTGTGGGTTCTTTGCTTATGAAATCAATTATGTTATGCAGAAAGAACAGAAAAAATAAACAATTTTAATCTATTACTACTAAATCCTAGTATAAAAAATGTATTGTTTAGATAAAAAAATTTAGAAAAATCCTTAGCTATCATAAATTTTGTCCACCCTGGCTTCTCGTCATTTGCAATTGATTTATAAGATGATTTTTTTGTTCATTACAAATTAGGATCAAGTTTCATACAATTAATCTAACGGTGTAAAGTAAAAAGTAATTATTAGTTTGTTAAAAATAAAATAATATTAAAAACTATATGCATGTTAAAAATGACATGAATTGCTAAAATTATATAATTATTTAATTTTCATTCAGAAAGAAATTGTCCTAACTTTATTGATTTAACATGCTTCCTTTTTCTTTGATGTTACTCAAAAATATATATAGTTGCAAGGCATAGAGTTGTGTGACATATGTAATATCTGGTTTGGTCATTTGATTCATATGATATATATGTAGTATATTTGTTTATAGTGTTATGTATATATTTTTTTTTCTATTTTATGCTGACGGTTCATAATATTATTAATGAATATTTTACAATGTGTAAACCCCCAAAATATATTACAGCACATTGACTAAAAAGGGTAACAAAAATGCATATCATGTAAATCAAATGAGCAATATGTATGTCATATGGATTAAATGGTTAAACAATATATGTTACATGACAAGAAAGATCACTTTGTAAATATATAGTTAAATTAATTGTTAAGAAACTTGTTGGAACTGGCCGCACATGAGCGAGTCAATCGGATCAAAGGATCCAACTAATTTGGGTAATTGAATTTTATAGGAGAATAAATAAGTTCAAAGATTTTATTGTATTTTATTTCTCCTTAAGTATTAAATGGAACTTCTCCATTTTTCACCTCTATGAATATGAGTTTATAGAAAGAAAAAAGGTGATGAAAAATCATTTTCTCTCTCCCGGGATTTATCGTACGACGGAGAAATTCCGCATTTCATCGGTTTTATTATCTTATGACGTTGCAGAAGTCGTGAAAAATGACTAAAATTCAACACACTGTGATTTAATCTGGACTTGCATATGATTGCGGCGTTCTTCGATCTTCGAATATGGAAAAATGTATATATTCGAATTCGTTTCTTCTGATATCCTTCAAAACTCATAATTAAACTAGTTAAAATATAATTTTACATGAAAAGATTTAAGTTGGCTTACTGTTAATCAATTAATCGATTAATATAATCAAACTGAATGTATGTGCCGATTTTATAATAACATTTTAACTCCAAAGTTAGTTTGATATAATTATTTGATTAATACTAGTATAGTTTCATGATTTTTTTATTAGGGTTACTTATTTAATAATAATATAAATTCGGATCCGAGATGGAAATGGGTAAAATAACAGTTTTTAAAAAAAAGAGTAATATCTTATTATGCAGACTGTAAAATAATTAATCCTGCAATTTTTATTCTCTTCAGCACCTCTGACCTTTTGGGGAGGCTTTTTTTAATTCGGAAAGGAAACGCTTTGGTATTTGTATGAAAAGTGGCATTTATTAAGACTTGTTCATATTTGGAGTCTTAATTAGAAGGCGCATTTCGCTTTGTATTTCGCCACTCTAAATTTGATTTTGTGTATTTTTCTAATTTATATTTTTTAACATAATATATGAATGTATGAGACAAACCCGAATCGCCCTAAGGGCTAGGACAAATACTTTATAATATTAGACCACTTCTAAAGGTTGATGGATATGACATTTTTTGTTTTATATATATTAATCAGGCGAATTTAAAGTTATCGTCCCTTGATTTTTGAGGAAAACAATTTTTGGTACTATTCTCAATAACATGATTTCATTAATACTGTTGTGATAAAATTTCTGCCGAAATGTAATAGTCCATGCATAATATTTCTCCCTTGTTTTGTTCCTCCAAATGGTGGTGACACATTTATTTTTGTTTATTTGAGTTGCTCATTTAATATTTTATGGAAATATCAGAAAATATAATAAAAGAAACTTATCCTATCCTACATTTTTCTATATCAATACTGCGTTTTGATTCATTATAATGAATTGGGGAAGTTTTATAAATGAGTTGAAAGCTAAGAATAATTTCAGCTCAATTTTTGTGTCCTAACTTATTTAACTAATTAAGTTTCATTTCTGTGTTCACCTCTCTTACCTTCTACGTTTGTTTTTTAATTTTCTTATCTTAATTCGCCATTATCTTTTAAACTGCTTATTTTTTTGACATGATGCTTTAGAGTTTTTTGTTCATCTCATTTTTATCTTCGAAACGCCATCCATTGTGATATACTTTTTCGAAAATATTTTTTCAACTGTTTGATATCTGGTAAGAAACTGATATATAAGTGGTATGTAACTGTTAGGAAGAACAAGATTTGTCAATTTTGTTATGAAAGTATGGTAGGTAACACAAATACATGTCAAAAGTTTATCTCCGTAGCAATAAACAAACAACTATAATCTTAAAAGTAATGAAAATGCATTAGAAAGTAATTACAACATGTAAAAAAGAATTCTACAAAAGTATTGAATAAAAAACAGTAGGAATCTGGTGTGAAGAACAAAATATGTCAAAACTAGTAAGAAACTAGTGGGAAAGTGGTAGGAAACTAGTATGAAGAACAAAAAATGTTAAACCTAGTAAGAAAGTGGTAGAAAACTGGTATGAAGAACATATTATGTCAAATTAATCTTGAAAATTAATTAAAATGCCTTAGAAAGTGATTACAACATGTAAGATAAAACTATTAAATCAAAACAGTAGGAAACTAGTATGTAAATGATAGGAAACTGGTATTGAAATTAAAACAGTAGGAATCTGGTATCTAACTGGTGTGAAGAACAAAAAATATCAAAACTAGTAAGAAAGTGGTAGGAAACTGGTATTGAAATTAAAATAGTAGGAATCTGGTATCTAACTGGTATATAACTGGTATGAAGAACAAAAAATGTCAAAACTAGTAAGAAAGTGGTAGGAAACTGGTATCTAACTGGTATTGAAATTAAAACAGTAGGAATCTGGTATCTAACTGATATGAAGAAAAAAATGTCAAAACTAGTACGAAAGTGGTAGGAAACTGGTATCTAACTGGTATTTAATTGGTATTGAAATTAAAACAGTAGGAATCTGGTAACTAACTGGTATGAAGAACAAAAAATGTCAAAACTAGTAAGAAACTGGTATCTAATTGGTATTGAAATTAAAATAGTAGGAATCTGGTATCTAACTGGTATGAAGAACAAAAAATGTCAAAAGTAGTAAGAAAGTGGTAGAAAACTGGTATCTAACTAGTATTTAACTGGTATTGAAATTAAAACAGTAGGAATCTGGTATCTAACTGGTATGAAGAACAAAAAATATCAAAACTAGTAAGAAAGTGGTAGGAAACTGGTATCTAACTGGTATTTAACTGGTATTTAGCTTGTAATTTTCTGAATTTTATTAGAATCTGGTAGGTAACTAGTATTTAAGTTGTATTATTTTATAGTTTTTTCCATTTTGTTATAAAAATCTGTTATCTAACTGGTATTTAGCTTGTAATTTTCTGCATCTTGTTAGAATCTAGTTGGTAACTGGTATCTAACTGGTATGAAGAACAAGTTGTGTTAAATTAATCTTGAAAAGTGATGAAAATGCATTAGAAAGTTATCTAAACATGTAAGATAATTAATTACACATAATCAGCTGATTTAAGTTCAGAAATACTTTGAAGAGCAGGATTCCAAGACCAATGAGAGTGATACAAATCATATTAGTATATAAATTTACAATTGCATACAGCCTAATGAAATCCTCACATCAATTACAACACAAAAATTGCATAATCCTTTTGCAAATTAACAACAACAACAAACATAAAGAGACAAAACGAAAAAGAGACAAAACGAAATCTATCAGCAACAATAGGATTTCAACTCCATAGATCCTCATTCTCAATTGAAAAAAACAACTGATCGAAAGTTAGAAAATTGAAATTGTGCAGAGAATTTAAGAATTGCAGAGAGCAGAAACTTGAAGAAACTTCGATCTAGAGAAAATCGAGGATAATCAAAACAAAGAAAAGAGATTTTGATGGAGAGAAACGCGCGATGTATAAAGAGGAAGCGACTGAAGCTTGATAAAACAATGAATATATAGAACGTATAGATTGAAAACTGAACTTAAAATTGGTTATAGAAAGCAAATGATAAGTTGAAACGTATTTTTGTGTAGATGAGCATGTGTTCTTTTTACCTCTTGCAACTTTTTTGTTGTCTTACAAGGGTTTTGCACAATAGATTACATAGACACGCGTTCAACTCTCATTAAACATACTTGTAAGGAGTGTGAGGTTACCTATTGTGACTAAAATCCAAACAAATGTACTTGTCGCATATTAAATTAAACTAATAAATGTTGCCGTTTACTTTGTTAAAGTGTAATAGCTTATGTTAATATAAGCTGCGAAGAAATAGTTTTTGTTTTCTAAATTATATTTGACAAAGTTATTATAAGTCGATTTTTGTAAGCAATCATTTCCCATTTCTATTTTTTTTTAATTCTTAGAAAAAAAAAATTCAATTCTTCATTCACTTTTATTGAATCTTTTTAAGTTTTTGCTCATTTTGCACAACACATTATCCATATATATTATCAGCACATAAAACTAGTTATTGGAATGTATGGCTATATGTATTGGAACAAACACGATGTTTCTCATTTCTTTTAACTTATTACTTATTTCTTAAAAACTGGTTTTAAAGAAACTTCAACTTAAAAATCAGAAATGTTTCTTATTTCTTTTTATTTAACTTAGAAGCAACTTACAAGTTAAAAGTAAAAAAGTAAAGTAAAACCTACTTTTTATATAAGGACATAAATCCTTTAAGTAAAATGAATGAGAAAAACCCTCGTAGTCCAAAGAATCAAGTAAACGCTAGAAAAACATTTACACTAAAAGATCTTCTAGTTAAATTACAAAATCGAACATTCGGTTTTCCCGAGACAATCGAGCTTCAGTTTTTAATCACTGAAGGATTTACAGGATTTGTTCTAATACATAAAAAACACCCCAAAAAAAATCTTGACCATGCAAACCTAGATCATGTTAATTCAATGACTTGGAACCAACTAACAACATCTCGAGTATAAAACATCTAGTGTGTTGCAACATTCTAGAAGCTTAGATGTAAAGACCCTCACAAATAACAAGATGTCGTCATCATTATCGACACAGAACGAAATGCAATAATACCTCAGTACAATGCAGATCCGTGTTATGAAAAGAAACCACCAGATAAGTAAACAAATCAATGTAATAAATATTTGTTTTCCAATCTTTATACGTAACATCAATGTTCTAAACACATAAACTCAGAGTCACAGAAATGAGAAGGATTTTCACCAAACAAACTGCGCTTAAAATCGCCATGTCTAAGTTTGTTAGCAGCAACAAATTAAGTTGGTGGATCGAAATTTGCCTACTTT
>CATIWQ010120440.1:0-30714 GCA_949673415.1 Euphorbia schlechtendalii | reverse complement strand
AAAATCTATTAAAGAATATAAAATATAAAAAAGTTTTTCCTGGTCAAGTAAATAGTCAATAAGGTCATGAAGAAAGAATTCAATTTGTTTATTTCTTATTTTACGTGCAATGGATTTACCTGGAATAATACATGATTTTCCCCAAGAAGAGGAAGTCTTTGAAGGAAAGAAGCTTATTTTTTTAGAAAGAAGGCTTTGGAAAGCATTTAGGAAGGACCATCGCACGCTGAGTGAGGGTGCTTGGGTCAAGATTTTGGGCTCCTATCAAGCTTTTGAGATTCGCTGGCTCAGCCCTTGGAGTGAGATTCCATTCATGGTCACTGACGGCCATGATTTCGGTGTTTTACTGATGGGGTTATTTAGCGTCATGTCCTATTCCCCTTCTCATCTATGCAAGCAGTACAGTCGTTAACAACGGGTCCCTCGATGTCTATGCTTGAACCGTTTCCAAAATTTTGGTCCTGACACACCTGAGGCTTTGCCCAGGCTTTGGGCATGTGCTCGAGTTGTTATACTTGATTACACTACCCAGGAGACCACAGATACTGATGAGTTCTACCGTGGATGGCTTGGTGAGATCAAGGTTCTCACCGATGCTGATCAGCACTTTATGGTGTCTTGTGAGTGGGAGAGGGATGAAGATGGTTTGGACCGCCTTCCTCATACTTCGAGGAAGCGTGCATGGTGGAATGATTGGCACCCTTAGATCTTATTTGTTTCCACCATTTATTTTCTGACCTTTGTTTTAGGTTTATTCTTGGATTGTTTTTGACATTATGAAATTTTGTCAAACTTTATTTTATTTACTTGCAATATTCCATATGCACACATTCATATAAACATAAACACAAATCTTTGCAAACATAACACATTTCATTGAACGGCTTTAAAAAGGGTACAAATTTTCCAATGATTTGAGTCATACCGCCAGTTAGCCTAGAGCAGGTTTTCTAACTTGTAGTCCCTCTATTCTTCACCGTGTCCTAATTTTTGCCTGAGTCGCCCTTCACGGGTTTTTGACTCAGCAGAAATTTCTAGCTTTTATACAAGAATGGTCCTAATTATTACCCAGGGAGCCAAGTGCCATCTAGCGGACTGGTTTTTTTCTCTTTTTTGGTGTACCTCTTTTGTAAATTTATTTCTTTTATTTTTACACGTGGTAGCGCTTGAGCTTATCTTGTTTGATTGGATTGATGAATTCATTTCCATCCATGGCCATTATCTTGGCTGTTCCTTTGCTCAAGATTTTCTTAATGACATAAGGACCTTCCCAGTTTGGGCGAAACTTTCCCCGTACATCCACATTTGAGGATCTCATTTGTTTTAGAACCAAGTCTCCTACGTTTAACGGTTGGCTTCTGGTCCTTATTCAACTGTTATATGCCCTAGCCATGTGTTGTTGATACATTTGCAAATGATCCAATACCTTTAGCCGTTGTTCGTCAATCATGTTCAACTATTCAAACCTGGCCTTTGCCCATTCTGACTCCTCTAACCTCGCCTCCAGTGCTACTGGAAGCAATTTTACTTCTATTTCAACTAGTAAAACCGCTTCCATCCCATACACTAACTAGAAAGGGTTTGATTGGTGGGTGTTTTGACGCTCGTTCTATATCCCCATAATGTGAGTGGCAGCTTGTCAGCCCAATCCCTGAAGGCAATAACCATCTTGCTTAAGATTTTCTTGATCGCTTTGTTGGCTGCTTCTACTGCTCCATTAGCTTGTGGCTTGTATGGTGATGCCTGATGGTGCTTGATCCCATATTTTTTTCATTAAGTCTGATTTAGCTCCTTGGAATTGAACCCCATTATCTGATACTATGTGATGTGGGATACCATTTCGGGCGAATATATGCTTTTCTATGAACTTGGCCATTTTCTTAGCGGTGATGTTGGTGTAAGATTCTACTTCTACCTATTTTGAAAAGTAGTCAATTGCTACTATAATGAAGCGATGTCCGTTAGTCGAGCTCAGCCGAATCTCACCAATAATGTCGATGCACAAGGTCTATATAAGCTATAGAGTTCGGATGGGGGTAGATGACTGATATCATCGTAAATCTGGCACTCGTGGCACTTTCATACTTCCAATACACAATCTATGACCATTGTTGTCCAATAATATCCTTGGCGTTATATTTTCTTAGTAGTGCTATCCCATTCATGTGTGGACCACAATCCCCCGCATGCATTTGTCTCATTATCAACAATGCCTCTTGTTCTGTGAGACATCTCAACAACATCACTTTTGATGTTCATTTGAACAGGTCCCCGTCTACTACATGGAACTGAGTCACTAGCCACCATAATGAGGTTCTTTCAGAGTCCATTGCACCTTCTGGGTATTCCCTAGTCTGCAAAAATTTGACGATGTTGAAGGACCAATTCCCGATAACTTGTTGATCCTCCGTTTCCACTAGGCGACAGTAGAAGGGTTCTTTGGCCGCTTGCAGTACAACGGGTTTGATTGACTGAGTTCTAGGGCCTTTCCACATCGAGGCTAGTGTAGCGAGTGCATATACCATTTAGTTTTCATCCCCTGGGTACGTGTTTGAAGATGCATTTGGAAAATTTTTGTGAGATTTTCCATACTGCTTCCACGTAGGGACTTCTCTTATTTCCCAATCGCCAGTGACTTGTTTTATAACCAGAGCTGAGTCTCCAACCACCGATATTTCTCTTGCCTGTGACTTTCAAAGTGCCTCTAACCCAAACAGGCAGGCCTCATATTCTACCCCATTATTTGTTACTGGGAATTCTAATTGTTTGGAATGGGGTATAACTTCATTTTACGGTGTTATCAATACAACACCTAGTCCGGCTCCATTTCTATTCATTACACCGTCGAAGAACATTTTTCACTCTGTACCTGCATCCTCTATTAATGCTAGTTGCTCATCTAGAAATTCTAGATTTTCAACGTAATCTGAGTCCAAGGCTTGATTTACCAAAAATTCAGTGACTACTCATCCCTTAATGACTTTTTTGGTCACTTATTCGATGTCGAATTCAGATAATAGCAATAACCATCGTGAGAGTTTTCCAGCTAGTGTTGGTGACTGGCATAAGTACTTCATCGGGTCTATCTTCGCGATGGCTTTTATATGATAAGATTGGAAGTAATGGCACAGCTTCTTTATCAACCAAACCATCGTTGTGCAGATTTTCTCTACTAATGTGTAGCCCGACTCATACTCGAGTAATTTCTTGCTCAATTAGTAAACTGCATGTTCACTTCTATCTTTGTGTTCTTACACAAGCATGGCTCCAATCAATGATTCCTCAATTGCTAGGTATAGGATCAGGGGCTTTCCAGGTTTTGGTGGGCGGAGGACGGGTGGGCTTAACAAATATTGTTTGAATTTGTCAAACGCTACTTGACATTGGTTGTTCCAAACTACTGGTTGATCGTTTCATAGTAGTTTGAAGATTGGCTCGCAAATGTTAGTGAGTCTAGTGATGAATCTACTTACATACTATAAAGACCCCAGGAAAGATCGGACTTCTTTCTTAGTTTTTGGCGCAGGCATATCCCTGATGGCTTTGCTTTTATCAGGATCCATCTCGATTCTCTTTTGACTGACTATATGTCCCAGGAGTTTCCCTGATGTGACCCCAAATATGCATTTCTTTGGGTTCAGGCGTAGATTGTACTTCTCAATTCTGGTGAGAAACTTATCTAGGATAGCTGGATGTTCCTCTCTGGTGTTGAATTTCACAAGCATGTCATCAACATAAACTTCCACTTCCTTATGGATCATATCATGAAGGAGGGTTGTGACGGCCTGTTGATATGTTACACCAGCGTTTTTCAAGCCAAACGGCATCACCTTGTAGCAGTATACACCCCATTCAATGATGAATGCTATCTTGATCGTGTTAGTTATAGCCATCAGTATCTGGTTATAGCCTGAGAAGCCACCCATGAAGAAATACATAGCTGCCCTTGCTGCGCTGTCGACTAGTACATCGATGTGGGGTAGGGGGAAATCATCCTTTGGGGAGGCCTTATTTAGATCCCTAAAATCCACACAGACTCTAACCTTGCCATCCTTCTTTGCTACTGGGACTATGTTGGCTAGCCAAGTCGGGTATTCAACCACTTCTAAGAATTTAGCTTCAATCTATTTTGCTAGTTCAGCCTTGACCTTTTCTGCCCATTCAGGCTTTAAGCGATGCAGTTTTTGTTTTACCAGCTTGATCCGAGGGTCAGTTGGGATGGGATGCTCCACTATTTGCCTATTGACTCCGGGCATGTCTTCGTATGACCAAGAAAACACTGCCACATGATGTTTAAGTACATTCGTGATCTCTCTTTCTTCTTCAGGATTCAAATAATTGGAAATCATCACCATTTTGTGTGACTCGTTTGTATCCAAGTTAATTTCATTTAATGATGTTTCATGAATGTTAAAGACATTATGCGTAGATCATATGAATGCATGGTGCCGTTAGGAAAATCATCAAACAAGTAAGCAAAATTATCGTACTTCATTGAATGAGCCTCGTAGGCAAAATTATCAAAAACATCAGAAATATTCATTACTACATCATCAATTTCTTCCTCCACAGGCAGAGGGGCTTCAATTGTTGCAGCAACAGGTGCTTCAGTGGTAGGTTCTACCTCGAGAGTGGTCTGTACTAGCTTTTCGGTGAGGAGCTTGATAGTTCCTGGTAGATCGTGGTCTCGCGCATCTCCCTTCTTCATCAGCTCGTTAGCAACCTTAGTGAAGGCCACCATCGCATCTTCTAATAGTCTTCCTTTTCCATATTCCTCAGTCGGTGTAATTGCCAAGATTGGTTTCTCTTCCAGTTTAGCATCAACAAGGGTCTCAATCAGCTTACCGATCGTGAAGTCAAACACATCGTTGAATATCTCATGTCCCTTGACTTCCTCCCCATTCAGGATTGTCAGTTCTGGCTCTCCCAGATATGCCTTAGTGCCTTCCACCTCGCAGACGCTTACCATGTTACAGAACATGGGCCATTTGTGCCTGTACATTTTCATACTCGGGGTGAAACTCAAACCCAATCCAGGTGTGACAAGAACAGGATCGATGGCCTTGATAATCCCCTGATGATATTTTCCCAAGCCTTTTCCAAGGATGAAACCCTGCTTCTTCATCTGAGTTCTCAAGCTCCCGGGGAAGCAGCGATATCCCTTCGAAGTTCTACGCCCCTTCTTCTTTTCTTCCATGGCTGTTACCACCCTCAACCCTTGCATTGCTTTCTCCTCAAATGCGGCAGCCTCCATCATTGATTCTTCATCCGCCTCGATCATAATCGGCCTTCCATTATGAATAAGCTTTATCTTCTGGTGTAGAGTAGAAGGGACTACTCCTATCGTGTGGATCCATGGCCTGCCTGGAAGTAATGAATAAGCTAGTGGAATATCCAGCATGGTGAACTTCACATCTGAGGTCACTCCTCCAATGGTGACCTTTGCTTCAAAAGTGCCTACCACCCCTCTCTTCGAATCATCATAGGCTCGAATCACTGTATCAAATTTGTGGAGCATATCCTCCCTTAGCCTTAGATAAGGTAGGACCTTAAGAGGGTACAGATTAATGGCCGAGCCATCATCGACCATCACGCACGGCATTGCCAGATCAAAGATCTGGACCTTGATAAATAAGGCCCGATTATGCAATCCTAGTTCATGCGGCAGCTCCGACTGATCAAAAGTTATGGATGGCATTTGAGGGGGGTAATTCCTTCCCTGATAGCAGCACACATTTTGATTAATGAGGTTATAGGCGTGGCAGGCATTTCCATCAACCTCTTAACTAAAGCCATCCTATGCTTTTGTGATGTCTCAAGCAACCTCCAGATACTGTACTTGGCCTGAGTTCCCTTCAACTAATTTACCAATGGGTCCATATCTAGCATGACTTCATCCACTTTTAGGGGTAGAGGTAGCTCGGGCTATTCCTTTACTATTTCCTCTGGCCTGGAGTCATTGAGTTGTACAATGTCATCCCTTCTGAAAACTCTACCACTCCGAGTAACCCTTAGTACTCCATTCTCCATCACTCTCATTTCCATAGAATTGACCCAAGGTTACTGTTCATATCCATCCTCCACTTAGCCACGTCACCCCTTCAACTTATAAGAATCTAAGCTTATAGGCTTCTTCCCACCAGAATTGATCTGTCCCTCAGCCGAGGTTCCTTCTTTGGGTTTACTTTTCCTTCTTGATTTAGGGACATATGCATCGAGATCAATGGGCACCCTTATTGGGGCTTTCCTAGAATCCACCTTCATTGAATCCCTTCATGGTTCACCTCCCTCCGCAAAGAACACTTTTGCCAACGAATCATTCTCGGTGCCTTCATCAGCCATTGCATTCACCACTGGGTTAGACCGAGATAGCATTGCTAGCACAGAATCAGTTGGTATCCCTGATCCTACTACATGGTGTGTCTGGTCATTATCTCCCTGTCGAGATGATGAGCGTGGAAAGATAACTCATCAAAATCTGGAACTGCTAGTCTAGCCAAATGATAGCGATACCAATCCCGAGATCCCCCTATTATCAATTGTACTCCTGAAAGTTTAGATGGTCTCACCGTCATCACCAAATAGATAAACATCCACCGCTTTATGTAACCGGTGAGTGACTCCCCCTCCCTCTATACGCAAGCGAGCAGATCTTACATGGTTTATTTTGGAGGTTCTAAAAATGCAAACTCTGACTGGAACTCTACAGCGATGTAGTTCCAATTACTCTTTGTTTCAATTGACTGCATCTCAAACCATTGGCTTGCCGGTCCGGCTAGTGAGAATGGAAATAATGGCGCTATCATATTTTGAGAAAGACCCTGTGCTTGACACAGGGTATAAAATTTGGACAAGTGAGAAGACGGTGCATCATTAAATTAAAAAAACTGACATTCCGGCCAAGCTAAAATTGGCCCTCAGGACTTCATCCCATTCCCTAATCACTCAATTGCTTGACTCAGATTCAATCATCTCCATCACATCTTCTGAATCAATTCCCTACTCAATCACCATAACATACTCATCCCCCTTGATGGCTAGTGCTTCTCATGAAAGGTCCCTCCCTACGTGACATAACGTAGGTTTCTGGCTGGTAAATACCAGCATCCCAGCAAGGTATCTCAATAGCTTTAATATTACCCCCGCAACCTCGACGGTTTGACTCTTCCTCTAGCATCTTCAAAACCCGATTAGGATCGCTTCCTGACCCAACCATCATCACTAATTCTCCAAGCCCTTAAGACAGGTAGCCCAAGACCTTCCTCTCTTCTAGCCCGGAGTTAATCATTCTTACCCTTGCCTCAAAATTAGGTAAAGAGTTGTTCTTCGTGCTGGGCTTGAGTGCAGGCTCATGGATGACTTTATCAGCCACTAGTTTCTGAATTGCTTTCAACAGCTCCTTGCAGTTATTTTTGCGGTGTCCCACGGCCACATGATAATGGCAGTAATTGTTCTTCTCTTCCGACTTGGGAAGGACATGCTTCTTCAAGCTCTCTAATTGATTAAGTTTACGCAGCTTGGTGAACAAGAATCCCAAATTAGCAGCGTATGGAGAAATTCCATGATATTCTTCCTTTGGCAACCTAATAGCAGCTACCTTCTCTTCCTTCACCAATTGTACTATCGGTTACTTCGCCTGAAACTGCACCAGGTTGGAATCATTCTTCATATAATAGGGCTTAGCAACCTATTTCCCCGCTTCTACCTCAATTGCATCATAGCACTCTATCTTCTCAACTCGAATGAAAACCTCCTGATAGCTATGGAAGGTTTCAGACCCCAGCCTCTTCCGATAAGATGGTAGTCCACCATCTAAGAGTTTCACGATCATCTTTGGTAAAGATAGGCAAGATCGTAAATGCACTTGCATAGCCATCCATCTTTCGAAATAGGGCTTGAAACTCTCCCCTGATTTTTGGTTCACTACCTCCAGTTTCTACATAGTTGTGACTATCAGAGTATTGAACCCATAGTGGTCCACCATTGCCTAGGATAGACATCCCCAGTCGTAGGCCATATCCATTGGTAAATGACTATACCATTCATTCACGGGGCTTCCCAACATGATGATGAACAACTTGGCCATCATTCGATCACTAACCCTTAAGGCCCTCATCACATTCTGATAATGCATGATATGCATGTGAGGATCTATATTGCCCATGTACTTTTCGAACGAGGGCATAGCGAAGGTTGATGGCAAGGTATCCTCATCCCCAACCATGGGTTACACTAGGATCGCACCCCTCTGCCCCTGCACATGAGTGGCTAAGAACTGTCTCCAGAGTTCAGCCATTACAGGCTATTAAGGATAATGTTTGGGGTTTCTGAGAAGCCCCCATACTGCGAACTCAGGTATTACTACCCCTGACCCTAAAATGTCTGAGAAGGTCCGCCCCAACTAGGCACGGTGGGCTGAGCCACCCATTGAATGTAATTAGAAGAGGTTCTGAAATCTAAAGGCCCTACTGCCCTTGGTGCAAATGAAGCATGCCCTGGCTACCTAGGGAAGAAAAGGCCACCCACCTGTGGCTCATTCATTGTTTGCTGTTGACCCTGCCCAGAACTGAACTGATAGAAGTTAGGGGTGACTGTTGGAAATACAGCAGCAGAAGATGACAGTCCCCCTAGTAGGATTGTACCACCAACATTTGGCACCACATCATTTGCCCTCTACTCGGGCTGCCCAGTTCTAGCATGGAGATTGAGGATAGATGCAAACTGGTCACTATTAGCAAAGACGTTCATTGCAGTAGCAATCTCGGTGCTCACTGACGATTGGTTTGCTAATGGGTTCTGACTTGCCCTGAGATTCTGCTCATTGATCACATTCTCTTCCTGGTGATGTACCATGTTACGAAAGCTATGTGGAGTGTTTTTTTCTGAATCCGAGCTAGAGTCGATGTACGGAACTCCTTCTTGGTGAGCCGTGGTTGGAGAGATGCGGATTAGCCGGCGAGAAGCCCTATTATAAGCATTTTGGTAAATCAGCTTTTTCCTGGTTGAGATACACATGGAAATTGTTAGGGAATGCATGTAACGCAATGATGCATGAAGGTTGTATAAAATGTTTAATGTTATGGCTGCGAAAAAAAAGAGTTAGCATGCCATGATGTGAAAAAAAAATCATTCAAAATAGAGCAGAATCGTTAGTCCATGAGATAAATGAAGGTCCAATTATATTGAGATCTTTACTCTATCCTTGGGATAGTGCGTAAGGCAGTGATGTAATGAAGTGACCTAACTACCCATGTGGTGATAAGCCAAAAGTTCGAGAACTAATGTTAGTTCTCTTTGTTTTTCGGATGACTAGTGTGATGTACCCTAACTAAAAGTGATCAAGAATGTATGGAAATAACTACGATATGTAGCATATAGATGAATGTTTTTGTTCTTTTACCCCATTGGGGCAAGGTTTTGGATGTCAATAGATATCATCACAAAAGGTATGTTGTGATGCATGAGTTTTTCATATGAACAATAGGGTTTTAGGGGTAGGTTTTCCCCACGTGGGCTTAGGTTAGGACATCAACTAGGATATCCTTTGATAAGGTTTGTGTTCATGTTTACCTAGGGTAGGCTTTCATCGTGTACAATTGCCCCAGTAGGATGGTTACTTGGATGATTTGGTTAGGTTTGTCTTAGGAGTCAGATGTCATGTGGACATCACGCCAAAACTTGGATAAATGATGCGATATGATTCTAGTTGGTTTTAGGATGTCCTAAGGTGACACGATCTCAAATGTCAGCTAAGTCCTAAGTATGAGTGACATCAGAGCAATGAGTGTGTGCGTTCAAGTGTCTGCACTAAGATTCGTGGTTAGCATGGTATATTTGTATAATGCATGACGAACGGGAAAGTGGTAAACATTTAACACGTAGCACATAATATCTTTCTTCCAACCACACAACTCCCGCGTAGGGTTTTTGGCTAGTCTCTATCCTAAGTTTGGTTCATCTTATTATCGTGAAGATACTAAGGAGCACACCTGCAGGAAAATATAATGCATGATCGCGTGTTTAGGCAGCACCCTAGGGAAAATGCCTATGGCTTGTTTACATGAGGGTTTACAAATGGGTTGCTGATGTAGACGGTTCTTATTGCACTAAAATACACTCCAAGCCTCTCCCAAAATAGGTTCTAACGAGGTAGGTACATGCGATATGGCAACAAGTACTCCACCCACTCAAGTACTATCTTTTCTCAAGGAGGCAGATTAGTACAAGAGAAAGCTTCATGGTAATAGGGGTACCTTAGACTTATGGGCTAATCCCTTCTACTACAATGGGTTATTATGAACATTTCAAAATTAAGAGAAAACGGAATAATGTGATCAATAATTTTTGGCACTTATCTAAAATCTAAAACCTTTTAAAAAATAAGTTTTTAGAGAAAATCCCCAGTGAAATCACCACTATGAGCGGGCAACACGGAGCGGTGGGCCGAGAGCGCGCAAATTCAAAGGCGAGGTCCACCGGGGTGTTTGAAAAAGGTGCACCGGGTTGGGGACCAGGGAAAAAAGTTTGAAAGAGAAAAGTGAAAACGTTTTTAGTTTGGGTCGAACACGAATCCACTATCTCTTAGTGTGGAGTCGCCACCTGGATTAGCTCTTTCCAGGAATTAGAGTTCTGTGAGGCTTAACGTCCGGGTGACGACCCACTAAGATACAGAGATTTGGGTTTGGGATAAGTTGCTTATTTCTCATTGGGTCATATTATATTATATCTACAGAAAATCATATTCTTTTAATTGTGCATATTCGCACTTAGGTCGTTTATGATTTTAAATGCATGGTTCACATATGGCAAAATAATAAACCATCCACAAGGCGAAAAAATAAACCATCCACAAGTAGTAAAGAAATGTGAAAAATAAAGATTACAAGGCTTCCGAAAATCGGGGGATGCAACCGCCCGCTAACCTATTAATTACATTTCCCAAAAAATGAAATTGTGATACCCGAAAAAAAAAATTATAATCCTAAACATACATCTAATCCTAATCTACCTGCAGCCACATAGGTTAGCACAAGGTATATCATGTATGCTCAATTTTGGTTTTAACAAGGCCCGTACGGCCTAAAAAATTAAAATCAATCTCGATAATAGTTCGTCATTTAAATAAAACAATTCATTTAATTAAAACGTTGGTTGCTCATTTTAATTAATGAAATTGCTCGCATAGTAAATTGGTGAGGGCTATTATCTGGGAATATGTTTTATTCCCTTCATGGGGGTCTTCTAGTATACATCTCCTTTTAATAAAGAAAAATAGATGAAGAAGAATTACAACATTTGAATAAAATAAAAACCCTAAGTTCACAAATGAAATAAGAAGAAGAAGAAGAAGAACACCGAAAAGACAGAATTTAGCAATTCTAGGAACTCAGAGGCTTACCTTTATGAAATGAATCCACTTCGAAGATATCCTCCTCGTCCTTTAGTTTAGGTAAAAATTGTTGTTGTAAAAGTCCAAAAATGTTCTTCTAGTTCTTGGAAATTAAAGCAGTTCTCTAAGCTATATTTTATCCGAAAATTTTTTGGTCCCGATTATCGAAAAAGACCCGACTATTTATAGGGGAAATCCCAAAAATCCAAAAAAGGTAAGTTTTTCGGCGAGGGGTCTCGCTGGAGAAAAGTTTGGCAAGGCTCCTCGCTGTGTCTTTGGCATGCTCACCAAAGTCCTTGGCGAGGGTATGCTTCACCAAGTTTGGCGAGGCAACCTCGCCATGTTTGTTGAGGCTTGCCCTAGCCAAAGATTTTGGCAAGGGTTGCCTCACCAAGTTTTGCGAGGCATGCCCTCGCCAAAGACTTTGGTGAGGCTTGCCCTAGCCAAAGATTTTGGCGAGGGCCGCCTCGCCAAGTTTGGCGAGGCTTGCCCTCGCCAAA
This sequence comes from Euphorbia schlechtendalii, assembly GCA_949673415.1. Lineage (NCBI taxonomy): Eukaryota > Viridiplantae > Streptophyta > Magnoliopsida > Malpighiales > Euphorbiaceae > Euphorbia > Euphorbia schlechtendalii. The sequence goes on along the minus strand of CATIWQ010120440.1, from coordinate 18,825 downwards.
GGATTTGACGAGGGCTGCCTCGCCAAACCTTGGCGAGGCATGCTCTCGCTAAGGAGTTTGGCAAGGGAAGCCTCGCCAAAATTTTCCAAGGCAGCCTCGCCAATGAGTTTGGCGAGGCCTACCCCGCTAAGGTGTTTGGCGAGGTTTGCCTCAGGCCCGGGATTCAGTTTCCCTCGGGTTTTTTTGAATTTTTATATGCATTTTCATATTTTATTTTTTTTAATTAATTTCTGAATTGAAAGAATAAAATTAAATAATTTCATTGAATTCAGAGACGAGGAGGATTCCCATTCGGATACATCTAGATACTCGAAAATTGTGCGATTCAAGGATGAAATCTAGAAAAGTCATCATCATTGAACGCGCGAGCTGGTACAAAATCCCATGCTCACAGCTATAGCATGTACATTTTCCTTAGGGTTTCCTTCTGTTTTACTTGGTAAATGACCTTTTCCTCTAGATGGATTAGCACTTGCCAATTAACCAACTTGTATCTCCAAATAATGAATGGAAGATGATTGATTCTTAAACATTTGATCCATCTTATTCTCTAACTTTTTGTAACATTCCTCAGATTCTAATTGCTTATTATAAACTCCTTCCAAAATCTTGTCTATCTTAGTTGTTAATTGCCCTATTCTATCAGTATTCTGATAATTCTTTTGTTGATTATCTCCATACTTCTAATTAGAACTCCTATAATTATTTCCATTATTGCCATAAGAATTCCCTTGACCTTAAACATAACATAATTGCTCACCTACACGTGGGTTAAAGTTACACTCAAAAGCAATGTGTCTAATTTGACCACAATTTTCACATGTCAAAGGGTTACTCTTATTTATACGCATGTTATCAATCTTATGAGATAATGTAGATAGTTGCACTTGCATAACAGAAATAGGATCTAATTCATTTACTTTTTTAACTAAACTAGAAGATCTAGATGCAGCATGTGAATGAGTAGGAGTAGTAGTACTTACTTATCCTCTCTCCACTAGCCACATACTATTGTTATTTGCCATATCTTCCAAAAGATCAAAGGCTTCTTGACTAGTTTTCTTCATAAGAGATCCCACAGCCATAGCATCAATCACTCCTCTTGTAGCATGATTTATTCCATTGTAGAAAGTTTGCAAAAACAAATTCTGGGGTAAACCATGATGAGGAAAAACTCATTGAAGTTCCTTATAACGTTCCTAGGCTTCGTACAAGGATTCACTATCCTTTTGAGTAAAAGAAGTGATTTCTTTAATGAGTCTTGCTGTTTTGGCTAAAGGGAAATATTTAGTCAGAAAGGCTTGGGCTAATTGATTCCAAGTCGTGATTGAATTTGGGGGTAATAAATTCAACCAAACTTTCGCTTTATCACGAAGTTTAAATGGAAATAAGCGAAGTTTAACTGCTTCATTAGGAATATTATGCATTTTGAAAGTATCACAAACTTCTAGAAAGTTTGCAATGTAAGCATTTGGATTTTCATTGGGTAGACCATAGTATTTCACATTATTGCTAATCATTTAAAGTAATGTTAGCTTGATTTCAAACTGATTTGCATTAATGGGTGGTCTAGCAATTCCCTGATTGTTACCATTAATGGTCGGAATGACATAATCCATGAGCCTTAGTTGAGGTTGATCGACATTTTGTTGTTCTTCTTCAGCCATCCTTCTTCTTTATCTCTTATTTCTCCGTTTCCTTGTCCTACCAAATCGATCTATTTCTGATTCGAAAGATGCCAAACTTTCTCTCGAACTACGAGTACTTGGCATGAACACGCTAGAAAGAAAACTCAATGAATAAGCAAGAAAAATTTGTTAATAACAAAATGTAAATATTTAAAAACTAAAAACAAAATTAGAAATAAATAATAATATATTTTTTTATTTTTATATAGATATAATTGCCCGTTCTTCAGCAATTTCAATCTCTAGAACGCTCTTGCCTTCCTCGGTAACAGTGGCAAAAATTTGATCGTAAGATTTTGACTATGCTCATTCCAATAAACTTAAATTCGGTAACGGTGCCAAAAACCTTGTTCCCCACATTTCTACCAATAAGATAAAAAGGCTAAAATGCAAACTGGTGTTGGCAATACCGCTTATCAAATAGGAAAATGGTGACCACTGCAAGTATACAGTTTCGATGTAGTTTTAAAAAATATCGATCCCACAGGGAAGGGATTCGGTTCTAAAGACCAACTAGAGTTACGGAGTAAACAAATATAGGGAATTTGTTTAGGGGGTTTGGATGATAGATGGATGAATAGATAGATGTATGAACAGACTAGAGAAAATGTAGAATATGTAGATATTTCCTAAGAACAAGTTTGGTAGAGAAAAACATGCAAAATCATCAATAATATCTCATACACTAGATAACTTCAACAAATACGGTTCTAGATGCCCTAATATTCAATCATTCACAGCAGAGAAACACATGAGATAACTTTTCTAAGTCTAGGGTACACGAATTATGACATTTATAAAAACCTAGATAACTCTAATACTATGCTTAGTGCGGGTCACTCTCACATAGCCATATTTAGCAACTTACCATTCCAAAAATGTTGGATCACTAAATAGCATTATAATCGTAGATCCAGTGTTTATACACAATCTTGTTAACCCCGAAATCACTCTTAAAGTTAACTCGAAAGCATATAACTTGATAAATATAAATGATGCACGACGAAATACTCGTTATGACACATATGCATATCATAAATTTCAAAATAGAAAGTATAAGCTGAAAGACAAGTAAATTTGTAAGGTATGCAAGTGAAAGCTAAAGTTGATCAAACCGTATCCACTCTTTAATGGGAGTCTCTCACAATTCTTGTGTCTACTTTAAATTCGGTCTCAACTCGTACAGAACCTCCTCTAGGATGCTATTCTTTGTGAATCTTGAATAAAAGAAAGTTGAAGAATGAAAACTTATATTGATAAGTTCTTTGCAATTACACTTATACAACAAACACTTGAATTTATGTACAAATATAGTGATCGAAATAAGAATCGAATCACTTATACATTTTTCTCACTAAGACTTTACACGTAGCTAAATCTATACTATTTTCACTCTCTAATGTGTATCACGCATACTACCATTCGTTCCATCTCCTTGTGCCATACCATGCACGAAATTGGTTGCATTTGAACCCTATTTATAGAGTACTAAAGGTTGTGTCTATCCAAACAAAGATTTGTATCCATTGGCGAAGGGTTGCATCACTTCAATATGATTGGATGCAAAGATTCATCCTCATCCATAATGGAAAGTTACCTTTTCATGATTGGTTGACTTCCAAAAGATGTTTTTTCGGTTGGCAGTTGATGGAGATTGATCGTTGTTATCTGGCGATTGGTAGTTGAAAGGAGATAACCAATAATCGTCACAAGTCACGACCGTGAATCACATATCGCGATCGTGAATAATGATTTGTAACTTTCTATTTATGAAGAGTAACAAGTCGCGACCGTGAATGGGTGTCATGATTGTGAACCATGCTTTTTCTTCATGTTTCTTCTTCACAACTTTGCCAATCTTTTACAACTCTAATCCTAAGCCAAATCCTTGTATTCCGGGCATCTTTTTTCACCTTTTCACTCTTTTTACATAGAATTCCACTTTTGATCATTTTACTCCCAAGATTCACCTAGTTTCCGCAATTGCATAAAAAACAACTACATACCATGTGAAATCTTTTATATGAAGTATAAAATGAAACAAAACCAAATCGTTTTATAATTGAAAATGTCATGATAATAAGTGTAATTATAAACTTAGAAGTATCCAATAATTTAATGCCTGTTGCCAACCCAACCTTTCGGGTTTCCAAGTTGACAGTTGACTACTTTCTCTCATTATCCTAATTTTTACCCAAAGCGCCCTTTTCAGGTTTTCACTTTGACAGACTATTTAGCAAAAGAAAATCCTAATTTTTGCTCAACTGTATAAAGAAGGACACTTGACGGGCTTGCTGTATAATCTCTTATTTTATTGTGCTTCTTTTCAAAATTTAATTCTTTAACCTAAATGTGATAGCGCTTAAGCCGGGACTGGGTGATTGGATTCATGAACTCATTATCATCCATGTCTATTACTTTGATCACTCCTTTACTAAGGACCTTCTTAATCATGAATGGGCTTTCTCAATTAGGTTTGAAAGTCCCCCTATCATCGATATTAGAGGGTTTTAGCTGCTTTGAGACCAAGTCCCTCATTTTCAATGGTTGCTTTTGATGATTGACTTTGTTGTTGTAAGGTCTCACCATATTCTGCTAATACTTTGAAGATGGTTAAGGGTTTTTAGGTGGGGCTCGCCAATCAAATTCAATTGCTCAAATCTGGCTTTTTCCCAATCTGACTCTTTCAACCTAACTTCCAAGGCTACCCTTAAGGATCTGACCTTTTTTTCCACTAGGAGAACCTTTTCCATATCATAGACTAAGGAAAAGGGGGTTTGATTTGTTGGAGTACGCACACTAGTTTTGTACCTCAAAAGTGCAAACGAAAGTTTATCTTCCCAATTTTGATAAGTAGTCACCATCCTTGATAAGACTTTCTTGATTGATTTGCTTGCTGCTTCCACTGCCCCAGTGGCTTAATGCTTGATATCGTATTTTTTAATTAGATCGACCGTTGCCCCATGGCACTACACCCCATTACCGGATTGAACATGGTGAAGCATCCTATAGCGTGCAAAGATATGCTTATCAATGAACTCGGCCATCTTCTTGGTGGTTATGTTTTTTAGACATGATGTATGCCCTAGAGGTAATTAGGGTGATATATCTTTATTAGCTATAATGTACAAACGGTTTCAAATTATTAATATTAATTTAAGGCATCTTTGTTGCTTATTAGTGCTTTTAATTAGTTTATGTCTCTCGCTGGTATCATATATGTATAGTATTAAATTTTTATATGTGCATTGATGAGACAAAGTCCGTAACTACTTCATAGAGTAAAAGTGCAAGGATATAGTGGGAGCTATGTGGTGTGAGAACTGCAGATACGTGTTACTATGAATAGTCTAAATATCCATAGTCATAGTTTCATTGAAAATGGCCATCAATGGAACGAACAGACTAGCATGTGTAGGCTTACTCCTTAGATAAGATCCAAGTGGCCAATCTCACAAGCTGAAGGTGGTACCTTGAGTTAACACATAAATGTATTCGGGTAATAAATTGGAGATCGCTATAAGATAGATACTCAGAAATAACTATATCCATGTGTTAGTGTCATGTCTTATTGCAGTAGCAGTACAAGTATCCTCAAACCTGAGATATTGGTTACCTTATGTAGGAGTTGCTATACTTTAGTTCATACTTGTTCATACCTTGGCAATTTGGATGGCACGGGTGATTATGGGTATAGTGATGATCACATGTTGGTAAGTCGAGTAGTCAAGATGGGATCCATCGCTCCTAATATAGTGATATAATGGGAGATGTACCTTAGGGCCCCTTGTTGAAGTAACACACTCATAAACCTCTTATCAGAATATAAGATTGATAGAATGAGTTTCTATTCAATCTTAATACATAATAGCTGAGTGGTGTTCTTCATGAACAAGTCTAATTTTAGGATAGCTACTGCTATTACATGAGCTGACACTTAATCCGACCTCAATAAACTGGATGGTACTTAACCTGATGGAAGGAGTGTATTGTATTGTTCACTACTATAGAATTGGATCAAGTCACAAGCACGTGACATTCCAAGTTTTGGGGGATCGTACGGCTTTGCAAGAAAGCCCATTTAATCGTTTGGAGCTATCAGATTTCATATCGGTCTAGAACAATGAACCCAAAGGTTCTCGGATGGGAAGCCAAGTTTAGGTTAACCTCTAACGGCTCAATACTTTGGGATCCTATGAGGTCACACATTGGCTCTTTATCATACTAACTAAAGAACCTATAAACTAGGTCTATGCCGAGAATATCTGGTTGTCAAATTCGTTAAAAGAATTAATTAATTTGTTGGACCAAATAATAATTAAAGGGAATAAAGAGAAAATAGGGGAAAATTTCACAAATCATGGCAAGGGATTTTTCTCATTGCGAGTGAGCCCCAAACAAACATGGGTTATTAGGAGTGAGGATTGCGCGGCTGCCCTACGAGCTGAAAAGCTTGTGGGCTGCTAACGCGCGGGGTAAGCCTGCACGCGCTAGCTGTAAGTCCTCTAGGCTCCGTGGGTAGCCCGCAAGCATGGGCTTACGAAAGGCCGCAAGCCCATGCTTGGGGCAGCAAGGCAAGCCTGCAAGGGCTTGCCTTGTGTTAGACTCGTGGGTTAGCCCGTGGGTCCTAGTGACCCATGCGGTTAACCCACTAAGTGGGATGGGAATATTCCCATCCCACTTTGTGTATGAGGGGGAGTAAAAAACTCCCCCTTTTTCTCTATATATAGGCAGGCCTCCAGCTCCTCTTTATTCAACACTTCAGCTCAGCTTTTCTCTCTGAGTTCGACATCTATCTCTTCGTTCATTGTGTGAGATCTTTTAAGAGTTTCACCAAACAACGAAGAATTCTTTTGAAGGCTCATTCTAAAGTGAGCCTTCTTGGTTTATTTTCAGGTTGGTTTTCGAGAAGTCTAGCAGCTGCTGTTTACTAACATGTTCTTCCTCAACGAGGTTTTAGTTGGTGAAGATCCATGTGGATCAATCATAGAGACTATCCTAGTTTAGAAGTTCGTGCTAATGAAGTTCGGCTGAATTGCTTTAAGGAAACACCGCTACCAAAGAAAGAGAAAGCATGCATCAACTAGGAATGTTCTAAACTTAAATGCTAGGTTTCTTTTATAAGCTTTATAAAACTAAAATCATCTATGGAAAATTTTATCTTAGATTATATCAATAATGGCATGCTTAGGAGATCCTTAGGTTAATTTTAAGTTTTGAAATTCCACCTTGCAACGTTTTCATTTTCAATTATTATCTGGATTAACCTATAGTGTTATCTGAGCTTGCATTATGCTATGCATGATTGATTATAATATGTTATAATGATATTTTCTATGAATTGATTAAAGTATACTACTATGCATGACTTAGGTTTCAATTCCTATTATAGAAAATTATGTAATAACTAGATTAAGGTTATGTTCAAACTTAGTCTAGGTGATTATCATATAAATTAGTAATGTTTTATCACATGTGTAAATGCTTTGATTGAGGGTCGTCCCGTACTTCACTCAATAAAAGAACAAAATCTTTAAATTATAGTTATTTGTGGTACAATGAATCAAAGTGCTAGTGGCTATTTTGGCAAGCATTGGACTTGGCTTTTCTTTCACTTTTTGGGAGGCCTCTCCTACCTAGAAATCTCCATCTGTTTTAGATTCAAAAGTACCTAAGGGACTTTTATGACTTAGTCAATTTATAGTATGGGAATTGGATTCTACATATGGTTTTACAAATGTGGTTTAAGTTGTTAAATTAAAACTTATAGATATGTATGCAATGACTTAAACATGGACATTGTTTGTTTGCATGCTATGTGGAGTCATTGCATAATAGAATGATTATGACATACCAGTCCGGAGCATGTTCCCACAGAGTTAATAATTCCAAATAGCTTGGAATTATTACTTTCACAATCATATCCATCGTATAAGACCTAGATTTGAGCGAGACTAGCGGCACCAATAAAATTACCACCACAATATTAAGGTGGTATATAGTCTTCCCATCATAAGTCGTGATATAAACCTTATTAACGGATGTAAGCACATCTACAACATGCCTTCCCTTAACATGTGTTTGTTCATGAGACTAGATGGGGTTAATGCCTTAACCAAAATGGGTTAATTATCCATATTATTGGAGCTAATGCCAGATTGGAGACACATTTGAGGAGTCTTACAATTGGGTACGCACGTCTCGAGAAAGAGAACTCAAATGGATTAGCAATTGCATGAGATGCAAATGGATGGGTTCCAACCGTGATTGTTTTGTTATGGCTTGACCTGCTATAGCGGGGGTCATGATGAGTGGCTATGGATGCTACAAACTAAGGAAAATTGGTTCAACCAAATTTCTCGAATTTAAATAAAAGGGGCTATTTGAATGTCGAGAAAATAGTAGGAATTATGTATTTAATTAAAGACCTTATGTGAAATGCATGTACATAAACTAATGTCTAAACATATTCTATCTTATATCTAGGTAGAACAATGAATTCGAACATAAGTCTCCATCTGATACTTGACAATATATTAATAGGGATCAATTTTGATGACTGGTTCAAAGCTATTAGAAAGGAGCTTGAGAAAAGCCACCAACTCCTCCACACTTGCCTTTTGTTTGATCTCAAGCAAACATCAAAGATCAGGAGAGACAAATTTAAACCAAGCAAAGATTTCATTCACTTTCCCAAAACATGATTTCTTTCATCAAAAATTTTGAAAGAATTCCTTTTTAAGCTCTAAAAACCTAACTAATTAAATTCCTTAAGAAAAAGTATTTCACCTAGCTCGGAACTTAATATTTTTCAAGAGTTAAAAGTCAAAATAAATCCAAAACCTTATTATATGTTTCTCTCCGTGGGATCCCTAAACGCATATCTTTTAATTTTTCTTCATTTTTTTTCTTTTTCACATTTCTATATATATTTTTTTACTTTTTTGCTTGTTTAGTTGTGAAAATAAAAATCCTATGGAAGAGACGGTACCCGGTTGCTAGCCGAGTACGGCTCTTCCTTCTAGCCATCCTATGGGAAAGTCATCACCCGGTTGCTAGCTGAGCAATACTTTCCCTTCTAAAACAAAAATGAAAACAAAACCATTGAAAGAGTTATCACCCCGATGCTAGCCGAGCAATGCTTTTTCTTCTAGACTCAAAGCGGAAAACAAAACCACCAAATTAACACATGTACGGAAGGAAATGTATTTTAAATCGATCAACAAATTGAGTACAAAATCGAGACTTTCCTAGGTAACTTTCATATTTTAATTGATTAGGATGTTTATTCTTTAAATCGGCTCTCAATGTTTAAAAAAATTGTTAGGGAAATCAAATTCGGGTACTAGCTCATTTCTGTCTATCCTTGACATTCTTTTCTACAAATTTCATCATGCCTTTGATCTAAAATCAAAATTTTTAGTTTGCTTGAATACAGACAACAACAAGGTTACAAATCTAAATTCCCTCCCACACACTTAAATTCATAAATGTCCTCTTTTATGCTCAAAACATTAGAAAACACTATATGAAAGATTAAAGCAAAGAATTCTAAAACCTGGTAGAGTAAGATATGCGGGGCAGCCTAAGTTCGCTGATGTTAATGGTGGCTAGGCTAGGCATTTTGTTTAAATTAGAAAGAATTGTTAATTAACACCCATGGGTTAAAGAATTGATCCACGTGACCTGTTTAGCATTTAATTGAGAAAAGCCATGAAAGTCTAACCTTACACTTGTAAACTAAACCAAAAAATAAATCAGATTGGATTAAAATGAAAGGTAAACAGTACAAATAAGAAATTCAAAAGAAATAAAATAAACTAAAAATAAGGACTGGGATGGGTTAGGAGTGAGTCACGCCTAACACTAACCTTTCAACACAAAACGAAACTAAATTAATTAACAGAATTGAAATTAAAACAAAAGGAGTTAGGCGTGAGTCACACTTAACATTGGGCTGCCTCCCAGTAGCGCTTTTGTTTAATGTCATTAGCCCGACATTGTCATTGCCTCGTCACGGCTCAGAGCTTACTTTTTCAAAGATGAAATTCTTAGGACCCAATGCTCGAAAACCTTTATAAAATGCTTTAAGAAGAAAGATCTTATTGATTTCCAAACATTTGATTTCCACTACACCATGATAAATAACATTAGCAACAATGGATATAAATCTTTTCCATCGAGTGTAACCTTATTACGTGCAAGCTCAGTTCAAGATCATGAAGTAGTACCTTATTCTCCACCTAAAATCGATTCATATAAATTATTTCATGGTTATAAATAGGATCGTTCACACCTTGGCACATATATTTTTAGGCAACTTAAATTGAATCATTGATGAAAAACTTTTCTTGTTTTCAACCGGTTCATAAAAACAAAGTTTCTTTATATGAATGGATGCATTAGTAAGAAACGTATTGTTTTTAGATATTAGTTTAACATCATTCAAAAGTGAGACACTTACTTCAGATTTTTGAATTAAATCTTGATCATTCTCCTTTTCCTCACATAATTTTGAAAAACATTTAGGAAAAAATGGCTCGATCGAAAATGAATCAGAATTATATTGCATGGAAACAACTGTAAGAGGCTGATGTACGACAACTTCAGAATCTGTAACTTGGAATCCAAGTCAATTTCATGGGTTAGCCTGGAGTCCAGTTCAATAAAGCTGCTGATATCTTTACTCCCATTATCACTTTCTAAAGTTATTTCATAGACAATATCAATTTCAATTTTAGAGGTTTTCAACCTATTCAAAGTGGTGGTCATTTAACTTACTTGAGTTAGCATATGTTGGATCCTTGTTTTAGTTTCTTATTGAAGTTGATGCGTTTGTTCTGCCATCATTGGCATCCTCTCTTCCAGAGTCATGGTTGGTTCACTTGTTGTATTTGCATGCTGCCTTGGTATGAAAATTTGGGCATAATTTGGTTTCCTTGGTCCATGACTAAAATTTGGGTGATTGCTCACTCGTGGATTATAAATATTGGAATAAGGATCATATGTGTATGGCTGCCCAAGGAACCTTGAAAATGCATTAACTTGTTGTTCCTCTCCAAAAAAAGTTTAGGACACATAACAACCGTGTGTCCATTAATCGAACAGATCTCATAAGAAACAAGTAGTGGTACACTTCTTACATGAAATTGTTCAAATGATCTTGATTCAAAGGAAAAGGAACTTACCTCATTCACCAAGTCCAGATTTTGGGTGGATCCGAATAGTTGAGACCTTGCACGTAACCATGTTTGCACATCATCGAGTGTCATGGTAGCTGCCATTTTTTTTGTTTTTTTTATCCTAGTTATCAAAATAAATAAAATTAATTAGAATTAAGTCCTTAGCATAGGTGCCAAAATTAGACGTGTGTCGAATACGTCAAAAATAAATTTATAAACCCTTTTACACCGATACAAATAGATTTTGTAGTAGTGGTAAGCGGGATCGTCTCCTGAGAGACTTATGTAATCGACTTTATTTGACTAATGACCAGTAAATTGCAACAAAAAATAAAAAATGGGGGTTTGAAATTTTTTTAGAAATTAAAAATTAACAAAATTGCAAAATTAAAGAAATAGAAATCCAATTGGAAAGAGTTTTCCGACCAGGGAATACTTTCAGCTTTATAGCAATCGATCACGAGCACAAAACATCAATTTCTGGAGTTTTTCAGTTAGTTAGCTTAATCATGATAGAACGATTAATAAAATCTTTTCTTAACACGAGAATGATAGTAGATAGCTAAATCATTTACCCTCAATTTTGAAACGCACTTGCAGATAGCTGACAAGGTTTAATTTCAAAAACGCTTTATGCGTAAGAACCAACTTTAATTCAAAACTATGATAGCGCAAAGAAAAGTATTAATTCAAATCCAACCATGATTCTTTTAGAAGAATTCTTTTGTTACAAATTTTCTATTATGTCCTGATAGCATAAACATAATAGAATAACAATATGTTCAACCTTTTGATAAACAACAATCTGCCGAATTTGCGAAATAAAAAAGGTAAACAATAGAAATATTGTTGGTGGACTCGAAAACTGAAATTCAAAATACAAATCGATAGTAGCTACAAGTAATTCCCTTAGTCAAAAGAATGATAAATTTAGCTACGCACAGTTTGATTAAAATCTAAAATCGACATTTAAAAATAATGAAAAGTAAAACAATTAAAATTAAAATGTTGTTGTTTGCAGCTTAGCTAAAAACCAAGATGATCAAATCTACCAAAATACAAGTCCTCAAATAGAATAGAAAATCTAATCTCCTAATTAGGCAAGAAGTCTACCTAAATCAAAATAATAAAATCCTTAAGTCTAAATTCCTAACTAATCTAATAAAAAGAGAATTAAAAAATAAAAAATAGGAAGTCCTTAATTAATCAGTAAATCTTCTCAGATAGGACTCCAATCGATCGAATTAATTCTAGTTTTTTCTCTGTTCGGAGCCTCTTACCCTTAGACTCTAGTCTAACTCCAAACAGCTACTGCTTCTTTAACGGATTACTGCTTCTTTAACTTCAGTGTTAACCTTGACTCCAGGTTAACTCCATTTCTTTAAGATTTTTCCACAAAATCATCCGGTGCCTAATTATACACAATTTAATAACAAAATTAGCAGCAAACCATTCCAACAGATAGGATAATTGACAATAAAACATGTTGTATTTGTAAGTTATCCGATTATGTTCTCGATAATCTGAAACCAGTCAATCCTGATACTAAGGCTTCTATCCAAAAGAAAGAAGCATATATTAAGCACAAGAAGGATGCTTTTGTGGTATCACTAGTGATGCTCGAAACCATGAGTTTGAAGCTTAAGAAATAGCATGAATGTATGGATATAAAATCCATGCTAATTCATTTCAGAGGACTTCATGAGGGCTTAAAAGTTAAAATGGAATGAAATATAGAGATTTCTCTATAACTTTGGGATAGATTATGGGATCCTAGCCACTTAGCAATGCGTATAATACTTACAGTATTCAAGGAGATTGGCTCAGATAAGAATCAACACAGATTCCAACCATGACATATAGTTTATGATAAAAAGTCTATCTGATGTATTTCACCTTTTGTGAAAGATCATCTTATGTCAAGGAAGACCAACAAGACATCTGAGTTTATCAGGAAACTTAGAAGTTTTGAAGAAGGTTTGAGGGCTATAGGAATAGGTACCTTAGCAAGTAGAACTTACATCAAAGGTTATGGTTTGAAACCCATCAATAGGAAGGTTAAAAATGTGGTTATTGAAAAGGAGAAGCCCAAAGGAATATGTTTCAAGTGCGGAAAGCCTAGACACTAGAAACAAAGCTCTAATTTCTAAACAAGTGAAGAAGAAGCCAAGTAAGGCATCTACTTTAGGTATGTTCATGATAGAGAGTTTCTCTACAATTCCCTATGAGTCTATTAGGGTATTAGATATTGGTTGTGGTACTTATATATGTACTTCTGTATAGGGATTGTGGAACAGTAGGAGGCTTGCAAAGAGGTAAATGGGCTTAAGAGTTGGAAATGGAGCACGGGTTGCTGCAATAGCTGTAGGGACATATAGTCTTCGTTTTCCTAGTGGCCTAGTTTTAGTTTTGAATAATTGCTATTATATTCCTACTATCACTAAGAATAATATTTCTGTTGCACTTTTAGCAATAGAGGGATTTGAAATTTTATTTTCTAATAATAAATGTCAAATTCAATGTGATAATGTTCTTTATGCTTGTCGAATATCTATGGATGGCATTTATGTTCTACATACTAAAACCAAAATTCTAATTATGAACATTATTAAGAAATAGAGATTAGATAATTAGAAATCCTCATACTTATGGTATTCTCTTCTATGCCATATAAATGAGACTCACTTAACTAAGTTACACAAATGTGGAGACTTAGGCCCAATGGAATGGGAATCCTATGGTGAGTGCGAACATTGTTTAAAGGGAAAAATGACTAAGAAACCTTTCAAATGAAAGGGTCAACGTGCCTCTAATAACTTAGAAATAATATATTCTGATGTATGTAGTCCAATAAGTGTTAAGACACGTGAGGGTTTCATCTACTTCATAACCTTTATTGACGATTACTCATGATATGGTTATTTGTACCTTATGAGGCACAAGTTTGAAAGTTTTGTGAAATTCAAAGAGTTCAGAACCGAAGTGGAGAAACATCTTGGGAAAAGTACCAATAACTTTCGATCTGATCGAGGTGGTGAATACTTAAGCCAAGAGTTTCAAGATTATCTAAGGGATAATGGTATTTTATCCCAATGGACACCTCCTTATACACCCCAACCCAATGGAGTGTCAGAAAGGAGAAATCGAACCCTACTTGATATGGTTCGATCCATGACAAGCCAACCAAAACTCAGCAGATCCTTTCGGGGTTATGCACTTGAGAGTCGTAGTTTATATTCTAAACAGAGTACCCTCTAAATCAGTTGATCAAAATCCATACAAATTATGGTATGGTAAGAAACCCGCTCTTTCTCAATTGAGAGTTTGGGGATGTCCTACTTACGTAAAGAGGATGAGTTCAGATAAGCTTGGTGCTAAGTCTGATAGGTGTCTGTTTGTAGGTTACCCTAAGGAGACTATAAGGTATACCTTCTTTGATCCCAAGGAACAAAAAAACCTTATTTCCATAAATGCTCAATTCCTCGAGAAGGAGCATATACTTGCGAAAGTTAGTTGAAGCAGTCTTTAGTTGAGCACTCAAGAAGATCAAACAGACAATTGACTGATTATACCTACACTTGTTACACAAGATTGTATAAGCATGGAATAGCCTACTATAACACCGACATTGCGTAGGTCAGGCTAGGCTCCAATCGCTCCCGAGTAATAAGGGTTTCTCATCATTGATGATAAACATCTCTTCCTTATGGAAGATGATAATCCAAGACTTACAAGGAGGTAATGGAATGCTTAGAATCCGATAAAAGGCTTCCAGCCATGAGGTCGGAGATGGACTCCATGTATGAAAATCAAGTCTGGAGCCTGATTGATGCTCTAAGTGGGATTAGGCCCCTATGCAAGTGGGTTTTTAAGAAGAAAACTATCATGGATGGTAACATAGTTACCTATAAAACATGGCTGGTTGCAAAAGGGTTAGTTAAAAAGAAGGCATTCACTATGATGAAACCTTTTCACCGGTGGCCATGCTGAAGTCCATCAGGATACTCCTTGTCATAACTGCTCATTATGATTATGAGATTTAGCAAATGGATGCGAAGACAACATTCCTTAACGAGAATCCGGCTAGGGCTGTGTTTATGGCATAACCCAAGGGATTTACATCCAAGGATGGCTCAAAGGTATGCAAGTTGCAGAAGTCCATTTATGGACTTAAGCAAGCATTTAGGAGTTGGAATATTAGGTTTGATGAGACAATCCGAGAAATTAGTTTTTTGTCAGATGCTAATGAGCCCTGTGTATATAAAAAGACTAGTGGGAGTGCAATTATTTTCTTTGTATTATATGTCGATGATATATTACTGATAGGAAATGATATTCCTTTTCTTCAAATAGTTAAGTCATGGTTTTCAAAGAAGTTTTTATGAAAGACCTTGGAGAAGCAGCTTTTATACTCGGTATAAAGATCTACCGAGATAGATCAAGAAGGCTGCTAGGTCTTTCGCAAAGTACATACATAGACAAGGTTTTGGCTAGATTTAACCTTGAGCAGTTAAGAAATGGTTATCTCCCAATATCTCACAGGATTAACCATTATAAATCAGAGTTTTCGAGAACACAAGAGGAAGACTGTGAATGAATAGAATACCCTATGCATTAGCGATAGGTTCCATCATGTACGCTATGGTATGCACTCCGCTCAATGTCTCACATGCGTTGAGTGTGACGAGCATATTTCAATTTGACCCAGGTGAGAAGCATTGGATGGCTATTAAAATTATCCTTAAGTACTTACGTAGGATTAAGGCTATGTTTTTAGTATATGGAGAAGGTAATCTCAGCTTAAAGGGATATACTAATGCGAGTTTTCAGTCTGACAAGGATTATTATAAGTCCTAGTCATGGTATGTATTTATGTTAAATGGAGGGGCGGTTGTTTGGAAAAGTTTCTGCCGATTCAACCATAGAATCTGAGTACATAGCTGCTTCAGAAGCGGCTAACCAAGCCTTCTAGCTTAAGGGTTTAACTGGTGATCTCGGTTTGTTGTCCAGCATTATAAATTTAATAGTGGTCTATAGCGATAACAATGGGGCTATTACTCAAGCAAAGGAACCACGATCTTGTTAGAAAAATGGACATGTACTTTGAAAATACCATCTCATTCAAGAGATAGTAGCCAGAAAAGAAATAAATTTAGAATACTCTGAATCTAGCGGATGAGCTAGCTAAATAATTGCCTCAAGTTAAACATGACCAGCATGTTAACGAGTATGGCATGAAGTACATGGGTAATTGGCTCTAGTGCAAGTGGGAGATTGTTAGACATGATGTATGCCCTAGAGGAAATTAGAACGATAAATTTTTATTAGCTATAATGTACAAACGATTTCGAATTATTATTATTATTAATATTTAAGGCATCTTTGTGTCTTATCGATGCTTTTAACTAATTTATGTATCTTGCTGGTATCATATATTTATAGGATTAAATATGTATATGCTCATTGATAAGACAAAGTTTGTAACTACTTTATAGCATAAAAGTACGAGGACATATTGGGAGTTATGTGGTGTGAGAACTGCACATATGTGTTACTATGAATAGTCTAAATATCCCTAGTCATAGTTTCATTGAGACTGGACATCAATGAAACGTACAGACTAGCATGTGTAGGCCAAGTAGCCAATCTCATGAGCTAAAGGTGGTACATTGAGTTAACACATGAATGTATTCAGGTAATACATTGGATACCGCTATAAAATAGACACTCAGAAATAACTATATCCATGTGTTGGTGTCATGTCTTATTGCAGTTGTAGTACAAGTATCCTCACATCTGATATACTAGTTACCTTATGTAGGAGTTGCTATACTTTTGGTCATACTTATTCATACCTTGGTGATCAGGATGACACGAGTGATTATGGATATAGTGATGATCACAGGTTGGTAAGCCGAGTAATCAAGATCGGACCATCGCTCATGATATAGTATATAATAGGAGATGTACCTTAGGGCCGCTTGTTGAAGTAACACACTCATAAACCTCATATCAGAGTACAAGACTGATAGAACGGGTTTCTAGTCAATCTTGATACATAATGGCTCAGTGGTGTTCTTCGTGAACAAGTCTAATTCCAGGATAGCTACGGCTATTACATGAGCTGACACTTAATCCGAGCTCAATAAATTTTATGGTAATTAACATGATGGAAGGAGTATGTTGTATTGGTTACTACTGTAGAACTAGATAAAGTCATAAACATGTGACGTTCCAAGTATTAAGGGAACATACGCCTTTGCTAGAAAGCCCATTCGATCATTTAGAACTATCAGGTTCCATATCAGTGTAGAACACTAAGCCTAAAGGTTCTCGAATGGGAAGCAAAGTTTAGGTTAACCTCTAGAGACTCAACACTTTGGGATCCTATGAGGCCACACACTTTGGGTCTTTATTGGACTAAGTAAAGAACCTATAAACTAAGTCTATGCTGAGAATATCTTGTTGTCGAATTCATTAGAAGAATTATTAATTAGTTGGACCAAATTAATAATTAAAGGGAATAAAGAGAAAATAGGGAAAAATTGAACAGAGCATAGCAAGGGATTTTTCCCATTGCAAGTGGGCCCCAAATGAACACAGGTTATTCGGAGTGGGGCTTGCATGGTTGCTCCGTGAGCTGAAAAGCTGGTGGCCCCCATGCGCTAGTGGGCTGTAAGTCTATAAGCACTGTCCATGACAGTGCAAGCCTGTTAGGCTGCGCGAGTAGCTCGCAAACATTGGTTTGCGGTAGCAAGGCAAGCTCGCAAGGGCTTGCCTTGCATTGGACTCGCAGGTTAGCCCGCGGGTCCTAGTGACCTGCGAAACTAACCCACTAAGTGGGATGGGAATATTCCCCATCCCACTTTGAGTTCGAGGGGAAATCAAACACTCCCCCTTTTTCTCTATATATAGGCTTTCAGCTCCTCTTTATTTAACACTTCAGCTCAGCTTTTCTCTCTAAGTTTAACATCCTCTCTTCATTCATTGTGGAAGATCCTTCATGAGTTTCTCCAAACAACGAAGAATTCTTTTGAATCCTCTTTCTAAAGTGAGCTTTCTTGGTTTATTTTCGAGTTGGTTTTCAAGCCTAGCAGTGATAAGTGTATAATTACACTTATTATCATAATAATTTTATAATATAAACACTATAGTTTTAGTCATTTTTATACTTCATATAAAAGATTTCACGTGGTATGTAGTTGTTTTTAATGCAAATGCAGATACTAGGTAACTCTTGGGAGTAAAATGAACTAAAGTGGAATTCTATGAAAAAAGAGTGAAAAAGGTGCAAAATGATGCGTGGTACTTGAAGATTTAGCTTAGAATCGAAGCTGTCGAAGATCGGTGAAGTTACAAGGAGATTTTTGAAGAAAACTCAATTCACGATCGCGACAATGCCTCGCAGTCATGACCTGTTCACTTCAGAAACAGAAATCTGCCAATCAAAGGTTCACAGTCGTGAATCACATATCGCGGTCGCGACATGGATGGTTTTCTGGTATTATCTTCTTAACTACCAACCACCAGATAAGCATGATCAAGTGCCATCAACCACCATCAACTACCAACGAAAAGAAACTTATCAAGAGTCAACCAATCATGAAAAGGTGCCTATCCATTGTGGATTGAATCAAAGCCTCTCAACCAATCACATTGAAGAGATGCAATCTTTCACCAGTGGATGTGACTCGTCATTTGGATAGACACAACCCTTCAAACTCTATAAATAGGGCTCCAAATCCTCAACAATTTCGTGTGGTATGCCTTCTGTACGGGCCGAGACCGAATTCAAAGCAGACACAAGAATTGCATGAATTGACGACTCCCATTAAAGAGTGGATACGGTTTGATCAACTTTAGCTTTCACTTGCATACCTTACAACTTTGCTTTGCTTTCTACTTATACTTTCTATTTCAAAGTTTATGATATGTCTATGTGTCATAATGCGTAT